>CAVNYN010277203.1:0-17988 GCA_963692815.1 Nyctanthes arbor-tristis
CAATTTGACAGACTGGGCATACATATTGGACGCAGTATTGGGGGCCTAGTATTTCACGTGTTCGTTACACGGGGGAAAACAATTAGAAAGTTATTAAAAATCAATATTCAGAAAATTAGATCAGACGTGTGCTCTTCCGATCTCAGCAGTTCAAAGGTAAAAAACGGTGTTAATTAAATAATAATAAGGTTTTGGACATCTTTTCATAAACAATTAACTTTTTTCAGTTAGAGCGGATATTTTAACGGCTGAAACGGTTTTTTTCCGGTTTTTACCAGTTGAATTGGGTTTTCTTAATTTCCGATTTAGTTCTTAAATATATTAAGATGTTTTATGTGTTCTTGTCTTGTTTTTGAAAATATAAGTACATTATCAATATATAATGTTATAAAATGATAGTGATATTCAAATATATTATCCATATATCTTTGAAATTCTTCTCGACTATTTTTAAAGCTAAATGGTAAAACATTCCATTAATAAAATCCTTGGGGTACTGTAAAAACTGTTAAATGTTTATATTCTTCTGTTAACTTTATGTGATATAATCCAGATTTTAGATCAAATTTAGAGAAATATCTTTTTCCTTTGATTTAATTAAATAAAATTTGCTGGTTCAGAATTAGATATTTCAATTCTTTAGTATACTTATTCAATCTTTTATAATTTATTACCATTCTAGATTTTCCTTGTTTATGTTCTAAATATTTCATTACTATAAAGGTAGGACTACTATATTTACTTTTAGATTCCCTTATAAATTTCTTTTCTAACATTTCCTTAATATGCATTTCAAATTCTGGCAAATCTTTTGGAGTATTTTGACTGGTTTTACACTAATTATTTTAGTTTCATTTTCCAAAAGTATTTTTTTCTTTTAATCTTATCTTTTTTTTTTAACCAAAAAGCCAATGGTCCAAATTTATTATAAAAGAAACACGAGATTCAAAACTCAGACCCAGACGACATCAGGCCCAATAGACACAAGGCCACACAGGTTTACATATCCCATTTTTCTAAGGGATTATCATTTTCCAAAAGTATCTCTGCTATAGGTTTATTTATATCACATTTTTCTAAGGGATTATCACCAGATAATTTTAGTAATTGTTCTGTTATATTTTTAATTGATATTTGATCAAAATGTTCTTCCACTATGTTTATTCTATTTTTATTTTGTATAAATTGTATTATTTTGGTCATGCCCTTACCACAATCTGTTGTTACGTGAGGTATTTCTTCTCTACTATATGACTTATAGATTCTTATTGCTATAGCCATATGATGACATGGGAAATTAAAAGTATTTAAGTTTAATTTCTAAAATTTTTCTATATATTCTTCTTATGTAGGATTTTCCATAAATTTTTTTATTTGTTCTGTTATTAATTCCTAATTTAGTTATAGCTTTTAAATCTTTCTCAGTTATTAGTCTCGTAGGTTTTCTCTTTTCCATTTCTTCATATATTTTGGTTAAGTTTTTATTTGCGATTTCTAAATTTTTCTCTATATTTTCTAACCTTTTTGGTATTACGTTTTCCTTTATATTTTTTTCTTTTATAATTTTTATCATGTTAATTTGTTCTAATTTATTATTTCTAACTAAATTATCTTCTATGGCTCTGATACCATTGATGAGATTCGAGGTGGCCAAAGCTCAGTTCGTGTGCCGACGGGCCCCGTTACGCTATCAAAGGCCAAAGAGATCCGGGAGTTAATGGCGGGATTAGTACAACAACTTATTAACCAAGCTCAAATAGGAGAAACATTGAAGGCCGGATTTGATTTGGATGTATTGAAGCCAAAGGAAGTAATTTTGATTGAAGCTAGGACCGACTGTGTTGAAGAAATTGAGTTTTAGGACCGAGGGAAGCAACTCAGAAAGTTTAGGGACTCATGTGCAATTTTGGAAGATATCATGCTGCCGCAAGTCATCACCCATGCGGCCGCACGGGAATGCCAAGTTTTGGTAATTTGGGACAGAAAGCCCAGGGCTGCCGCACTGCCGCCCATGGCTACTGCTGGTTTCAAGCTAGCAACACGGTGCGGCCGCACCGTGTCCCCATGCGCCCGCATGGATGGGCGCCAGATTTCCTTGCATGTTTTTGGACCATTTTCTTATTTTCTTTCTCATTTTCCTTGTAATTTTTGGGCTTCAAAGCACTTACCCATATATATAGGGACCTTTCATTTTGTTCTAGGGTTAAGTCTTGTATCCTAAAACTCTTGTGGAGGCTATAAATTCCCTTCCATTTCAATGAAATCCATTGAATATCCTAAGCTTTCAAGGGTTGATTTCTCTTGAGATTTTGATCCTATATTTTAGGTGCTATCTTACCATTACTCTTGGGGGATTATGAGCTTTATTCCTAGCTTTACTTGGGTTGGTTTTTGATTGGGTTCAAGATAAAACACTTCCAATCTTTAGCTTTTTTGGGAGATTCCATCTTTGTGGGATTTTCTTGATCTTTATCAAGGGGTTCCCATCAACAATACTCTAAACAACTTGAAAGTTACAAATAAAGTTTATTCTAATTCTTAATTAATAAGTTATTTGTAATTAACTAGTGTTTAACCATTGTTTTTCACTTCTGTGATTTCGCGGGGTGTTGTATAAAATTTCCGTGTATGAACTTATTTATAGGGGGTGTTAATGTAATTTTACCTAGGTGGTGTGCCTAATGACTATGATTCGTGGTCATTCTAGCATTTACTTTTATATTTTATCGAGGGGTCACATCTAGTGAAGTGCCCACAATATAGACATATATGAAACCGCCTTATTATTAACAATTAACAATAATCTATTTATTTATTATTAACAATTAACAATAATCTATTTATGTATGGGTGCATGTGAAAATTTTCTAACACCATATGTGCCATACGGTATAGCACATATGGTGTTAGGAGAGTACTCTAGGTTCATGAGTAATTCTTTATAAAGTTAATTTAAGAAAATTACACTTAGATGTAGGAAATGATACCGAGTTGTAGTAAAATATTTTGAAGTATTGTCTGTTCCGCAGACGTACCCATAGGAAAACTAATTGCCATCGTTGGAGTGGGAGGGCGTAAAAGAAAGACAGAAAACTGGGTGTCTAGCTATGTCCAGCTTGTCCACCAACAATAACCAAAATATCTTTGGTAAAAAATCTTTCAAAAGAAAATTTATAAAGAAGCATGAAGGACTCATATGTAGAAAGAAGTATTACTAATTATAAGTCGTGAATTATATATCGTCTTTAAAATATCGGTGGTTTATTTTACAATTTATATATTTGCTTTTTGTTTGTTATTGTTAAGAGATAAATCTCATATCGATTAAGTATAAAAATATAACCCAATATATAAGTGCTTAGACTACTCCTCTTAACAGGCTGACAATTTTAATATGAAGCCCCAAATCCTAATATAACATCAGAGCCCATCAAGCTCAAACGAGCAATTCGATCCAGGAGCATGTTAAGGGATAAATCTCACATCGATTATATATAAAAATATAAACCAACACATAAAGAACTTTACTTTTCTTAATAGGTTGACCTTTTAAGATGTAACCTCAATTCTTAATAGTTATTTTATGTTTGAAGAACCTCTTATAAAATTAGATGAATGGATGATAAAAGAGTTCAGTAAACTAAGAGATCAAATATTTATACAATTGATTTGTCTTGCATATGATTTTGTATTTGGAAAGTAGTACTTTGCATTCATGATAGTTTTAGAGTTTGCTCTTAGAAGGATTGCATCTGTGTCTTGTAAGTGAAATTGGAGGTAAGGCTCATGACACCCCTCTCTGTCTATGGATATATTTTTGCTATCTCAATAATATATAACTCGAGCTTAGATTTTCAAACCGAGTTACTTCCCCATCCCCCACCAAAAAAAAAGGGATATTGTACAAGTGAAAGGTGGAAGGGACGTTTTAGGAATACTTTATCAACACTAAGTAGGGAATTAAAAACATCTAGAAAACCTCGTAATATTTATCACTGATCTAGAAGCAAAAATAGAAGAATTAAATACTAAATATAATAATTAAAGAAAGACTTTACCACATAACCGTAGATTCTATATATATTACTGTAATTGTTTGTACTTAAACTATAGGTGACAATCAAAAACAAAGAAACTAAAGCTAAAATACGACATGGGCAAAGTTGAGAATTTTTACCGCTAAACGACAAAAAAAGTAACCCAGTAAGTCAACAAGCATGGGAACCTAGCATCTCTCAGTTTATTTATGGAGGCAGATTGGTCCTTTTAAACAGTGTAATGTAACAAAGGGTTAGTGTCCATAAGCATAGTAGAGCTGCTGATTTTTGATAGCTGTGCCAATTCAATTTCAGAGTGGGTTACTTGCGAATTTCTTTCCGTGGTATGGGATTTTTGAGATAGCCTAAGATTCTCCAACTCCATGGAGACTTCTTTCATAGTTGGCCTTTTCTTGCCATCCAAATTTAAGCATCTATAGGCTAAGTTAGCAACATTGACGATCTCGCCCTCATTATCATGCTCCAAAATTTTTGGGTCAATAATTCTTCTCAGGGAATTTGCCCTCATAGAGGCCAAAAAACGTGTTGCTAAACTTCTTTCGTCTTCATCAGTATGTGATGATATTGGCTTCTGCCCCGAAAAAAGTTCAACAAGGACAACACCAAAACTGTAGACATCACTTTTATCAGTAAACTGATTTGACTGAAAGTATTCTGGATCAAGATAGCCAAATGTGCCCTTAACTAGAGTGGTAATGTGAGTCTTGTCCATAGCAACTGACTTGGAAGTTCCAAAATCTGACACTTTGGCTTTGTAATTTTCATCTAAAAGGATATTACCTGATTTGATGTCCCTGTGATAAATGCGCGGGGAAGTCTACACTCTTTCCCTACACGGACGCTCTTCCGATCTTACCTCTGTTGCAATCCGTAAACGTATTTTCCATGTGAAGGGGAACTCAGTACTCTCATCATGGATATGATCAGAGAGGGTTCTGTTAGGTATAAATTCATATACTAGCAAAGGAACTTCTGTCTCCAAACAACATCCAAGTAACTTGACGACATTTCTGTGGTTGATTTGAGAAAGGATTACGACTTCGTTTATAAATTGTTTGAGTTGATTTTCATCTATCAACTTTGACTTTTTCACTGCAACAGTTCTCCCATCAGACAACATGCCCTTATAAACTGTACCTTGACCTCCTTGCCCAAGAATTCGACTTTGGTTGAATTGATCTGTTGCCTTTAACAATTCTTTAGCTGTGAAAATTCTTGTTTTTTCTATGAGACCTTCATCAGTTGTCAATTGTTGCTGAAGTAATAGACCACCATTCCTTTTGAAAAATTTCTGCTTGCGCTTATGTTTGTTCCTCTTCTTCATCACTTTATATAGCCAAAAGCCAACCGCTAGCAGTAATAACAATCCAATGCTTGAGCCCAAAGCTACAGAATAAAACAAAATCGATATATACGTGGAAGAGCAATCAAATTACACGACGCTCTTCCGATCTCGTGCACTTCTTGCAGTAGTTCAAACGTTAGGAGCATTCGACTTGTTATACTATACTTCATTTATAAGAGTTCTACATATATACAGAGCTTGTTCTTTGGAGCTATATTATCATCATGATCATTTTTATTATAAATTAAAATTAGTCAACAATCAATTTAATACCAATTATATGTCTTCTATTAAAAAAAAAAAAAAGACAAGAAAAAAAGATACTACTTCCCTCCCACAAAGATCGTCCAATTCCAATTTCACAAATATCAAGAACATTGCAATTAATGCAGTTGAGAAAGTAAACTTTAATATTATTTCCCCAATATACCTTTTTCATTTATTAAATATTTAACTTTAAATAATATTATTTTATTGATTACAGTATACATTGAATATATGACTATAAAAGAAAAATAATATTTCAACTACGATTTTAATAGAAAAGTGGATCATATTTTGATATGAATGAAAAAGGGGGTTAATATATAGATAGAGTCAAAAAAAATTAAAAAAAAAAGAAAAAGACTTATTTAAAGCTCTCTAGAACAAGTTAACAATAAAAGAATCAGGGGGTAATTGTCCAATTGTACAATCAGTTGTTTTTGAGAGAATGATTATCTATTCTCCCGAATTGCTCAACAATCTTCAACATTCATATCGAAGACATAACAAAAAATATAAAAACATGTTCTAATAGTTTAAACTTTTAGATTAAGTGCATAAATTGGCTTTAAGAATTCACTTAAGTCCTATAAATAAATACAAAAGCAAAGAGGCAAGCAACGATGGTATGAATAAATTTGCAGGGATGGCTTGGAGTGTTTATAACCTGTAATCACCAATGGTTTATTCATATGCCGAGGAATGCAACCTAAAATAGAATCTTTTGTTCCATCTCCAATGTAACCTTCCCGGCAAGTACAACTGTAACCACCTGGAAAATTAGTGCAGAACGCGGATTGATGGCAAGGATCGCTCTTGCATTCATCAACATCTGGAAAAGAAGAAAAAAAGTATATTAGCAAATTACCATGGATAGACTGCTAACAGGGCGAACTCGCCCCGGTTGGATATGTGTGTGTATTTCTATTTAAGTTTCTCTGGGTTCTTTTGACTTATAACTTACATGTGCATCCTGGTGAAAGATATGGATTCCCTTCATATCCGTCAGAACATCTGCACCAGTATCCTCCACCAGTATCAGAGTCTACACATAAGCTGTTTTGCAGACATGCATAATCATTGGACTTCCTTGCTTCAGTGCAATTTTGATTGCTGATCGCCCAATCCAACACCAATGGTACCTTCTCTAAAATGTAATTTGTGAAATTTGAATATAAGAGATCCCATGTGCGAAATTTGTATGCACTTCTCTCTCCAAGAAAGGAATAGCCACAAGGGTTAAAATGCGAAACTCCTGTGTGATTATAGAGGCTGTTCATAGCAATGGTGAAGTATTTAAGACCCCTGGGAATCGAGGTCTGACAACATCCAATTCCAGAACAAGATCCATCCGTTAAATCTGTGCTGTCTGAACACTGCGTGATACATCCAGTACTGATTTTGCTCTCATTTCGTACGTTTACGAGGGATAATTCATCACATCCAACAACCGTGAGACATTTTCACTTGAAAAGCTGTAAGGACTGCTGTTTACATTGACATAAATCATATTTTCCCGGTTCAAAACACCAAACTCGTTATAGCATCTGGCAGCTACCCAGTTTTTTATCTGAATCCTGTCATCTGATATATTGATTATCTCTAAATTACCCGTTCCAATGAAGGCTTTCGGAGGGTTGAAAGATGTATTGCATTTGATGTCGAACCATGAACCGATGGAACAATTAGAACCTAAACCAATCCCGAAAGGGTATGGAACACTTAGATTCCCGCACTTGGTTGGGCAACCGGGCTTGGCAATTGGGATGTTGGTTTGATTTGTTATCGCCAAGCTCAATGAAAGCCATAAGATAAGGAGGAGCAGAATGCAAGTGTTTATCTGCATACCGGCTGATGTGTTGCCGTTACATAAACCATAGTAGTTCTTTTATACATATTAGTTTCCAAGTAATCACGGGTTCCTCTTTTCATTTTCTTTTTTTAAGTGGATGTTTCCAAGTAATTATCATTGTATTATTTTCCTATTTCTTTTTGTTTGCGTGCATCATTCAATTTGAATGTCAACTTGTTTGATTATTTTACAAAGAATGGTAAAATAAGAAGTTGGAATTGGTAAAGGCTTGTTAATTACAACAAATTGTTAATATCACTTGATCGTCATCTAAGTCAAGAGTGCTTATTAGTCATTCAATTTGAATGTCAACTTGTTTGATTATTTTACAAAGAATGGTAAAATAAGAAGTTGGAATTGGTAAAGGCTTGTTAACTACAACAAATTGTTAATATCACTTGATCGTCATCTAAATCAAGAGTGCTTATTAGTTTACTAATTTTCTGTAGTATTTACAAATGCACATCTCAAGCTAAATGAACTACGAGAATAACCGCGACATTTAGCTTTTCATTTTATCTTCATTGTACTAATGTTCTAATCTTTAGACAGTCATTGGGTAGCAATACTATTTGCATAAGCATGCATCATTATATTTAATACGAAAACAGTCATTTAGTACTTTAAGAAGTCGTCAAGTTTCTTCTATCTTTCAACCATCTTTTAGCTGCACCCCTATTTGCGAATAAGACTAATTATTTATTTATTTTGTTAGTACTAACATATATATGCCCCGCCAACAAGGCCTAGCCCACTTGATTAAAGGGTTAGACTGAGGTAATGAGATCTAGAGGTCCCCAGGTTCGATTCCGTTATACGGTATATTTTCTATATTTTATTGTAGTGTGTATTTCTATTATATGTGAGTTTGTAATGGCGCTGTGTTTCAGTAGGATAAATATCTATACGCATTTGTACTACTATGATCCAGATTTATAATTATAATTTCTAATATATATATATCTTATATATATATATATATATGCCCTCCGGTGGATAAAATGGCGAGAGTTTGACTAATTTACGAATATGGACGGCTAAAATATATAAATGTGTCAAAATATATATATAATTATTAAAATAACATCCACGCTACCAGTATCCGTCTATGTCTAGGGACTAGAAAAAAGGTGTAAATTTAAAAACATTGAATATTTTATTAGATAGTTATATTCTATGATGATGATAAGGACGCCAACCTTACTATGAAATTCATCTTATTTCCAAATAGACAGATTGTGGAAATAATGCATTTTTTTGAAGAAAAAAATAATGCATATTTTTATTGAATATATTTCTATTTCTTTTGGGAGATATAAGAGGATATAAGGGAAGGAAATGGTAGATGTTGTTCAAACTCAAGACATTATATCTAAAATATAAGTATCTAATCATTACGACACAATTCGAACTACTAAACTTATTTCTGTTTCAAAATAAAGATACTTTAAAGCATGGACTAAATATATAAAAGAATTTATAATATTTGTAAATTTAAGTGTTGGTATTTGCATTGGCAAGTGTAAAGGAATTATTTGAAATCATTTCTCACTATAAATGACGTCTAAGCTCTTCCGATCTCAATTATATTCACACTACACTTTTTTATATCTACACTACATTGTGATATTTACATTTCAAATGTTTGTATATCATATTTTTATCAATAAAAAAAAAACTCATTTATGTCTATTTATGGTTCCTTTTCAAAATATATACTAGTCCATTTTAAATAAAAAAAGAATTTGTCACATTTTTATTTTCTTTAATTAATTTTTCTTTTCTTATTACATAGAACTAGTTTTTCCACCAGTTCGCTGCACGGGTTTAATTTAGTGGCAATATGTAATAAATGCTATAAAATTGTAGTAGATATAAGCGAATTTAAATAATTGTCTAACTACAAAAATGTTGATTGAACAAAACATTTACAATAGGAGACGCCATTTTTTTGTTTAAGTATTACAAATTTTGAAATTTTTTATAAACGACATTTTTCATTTTATTTATCAGCTTTACGTGGAAATCATTTCCAATGCTAGCAAGTTATATGCTTAATTAGGACCTAAAAGGGAAATCCTTTGTTTTTCTATTTTCCTTTATATATTTTCTTTAATTTCTTATATTCCTTTTTTCCCCTCACACTTTTTATTTGCTTTTAACCTACTGAAATGTGATCTAAATTGATTGGGAAAGGAAAAAAAACTATAAAAACCTGTACCCTTTTTTTTCAATTGCTTAACGTAAGAAAATATGACTTAAACCATGTTAAATGTTAAACAACATATAAGCATCTCTTGTATTTGTTAATAGTTCATCTAAGTCATAAAATCTCTAAAGCATATTAATAGAATACACAACATTATTCTTTTTTGGTTAATCATTTATGCAATTTAAACAAATAAGTTGTAAACTAAAACTAATCGCAAACTAATAAGTAAAGCACTTTATTTACCAAAATATACTACTATTAAGCTACAGGAATTCATTTTATTAATGAACATTCTAACTTAAGAATTAGAATATATGCAAATAAACATTTATGATTTAAGCCAAATCACTGATTATTAGTTACAAAATAGCCCTTCATTATCAAAATAAATTAATAGGTTACCATGTCAAAAAAGCGACCCTTACAAATTTAAATGAACTAAGTCCAATTTCGATTACTGATTCATGAGTAACCCCGAAAAATATTAATTAGTTACTAAAAAATATTAATAATCAAGTTGATAAAATTACCTTCTTTTATAAAAAGTGGATAAAGTTACTCTAAAAAGTATCAAAACAATTAATTAATTAATGTAAATTATTACTACTAAAACAAAATTGATCACATATTGGTCTAAAGAATACAAATATTATTTTATTTAAGCAACTAATTAGTTTATGAACAAATCGACCAAGGATTAATATAGATACACTATGGAAACAAAAAGATCTATTATAAACTAAATCAAGATGTATTCATGGAAACATGTATCCAAAAATGTCCAAAAATAGAAAATAGAAAAAAAAAAAAAAAAGAGAGAGAAAAAAAGGAAAGAAATAAAGAGAGAAATTTTGCGGCTGGAGATACAAGAACGATGCTATAAAAAATTAACAACTGAAGGTTATAAAATTTTTTTTTTTTGGGGGGAAACAACTAAAAGTCATAATTCATGTTGCATCGGAAGTGGCTAATTAAAAAAAGAAAAGAAAAAGAAAATGGGTAGTTATAAAAAATAAAACCGCATGTGAAAAATAAGAAAGAATGAAAAAAAATGGATTCTGATTAAAATCATGTGAAAGGCGAGAAAAAGATTCTATTTACTTTTGCTTTGAGTATAGTATAGATATGACAAGCAAATAGGTTTTTTACACCATCTTAACATATTTTATGACCGCAATTTGATGTTAAAAAAAATTTATAAAATGTACTAATTGGTTAATTAAAAACTGAAGATGAAAACTGGGGTCAAAACATTATAGACATAAATATGATAATTTTAAAATACTAAGGACTTCTTGTTCAACTAATTTTTATGGTTTACTCATGACCCGGTGGAAAGTGAACGATACCACACATGGCGATTAATTCAATGGTTATGTGCAATGTCGAATCTCCCAACTTTATTCATGGGTGATTTCAATGAAATACTGTGAGATGATGAGAGGGTTGAGGGCTCGAGTCAGAGGCCGGCTGCGATGGAAGGATTCCAAGAAGTGGGGAGAAATTGTAACCTTTTGGATTTGGGGTATATTGGACCCAAGTGTACGTGGAAGAATGGGTCAGTGGGTTTGAACTTTATGGGTGTACGGTTGGACATCGGAAGTTTGGCTACGATGAGTTGGAAGGATTTATACGCGGGCACTGTAGCCTCGCATTTGGATTTTCATAGCTCAGACCCTAGAGCAATCCGGCTAGAATTCATTAGACCGAACTAGGTGAGTGGGGGGCGGCAAACCATCTGTTGACTAGAACCATTTTGGCTAGAAGATGGTGGCTGTTTGGAGACGATTAGGGAGGTGTGGAGGCAGTATTCAAGGCTGCCAATTAGGAGGAAACTGGAATGATGTACAAAGGGGCTGAGAGAATGGAAGGCAGGTGGAGGAACTACAGCAAATCAGAGAGGTAACGGTGAAATTGGACACTTTCTGTGGTCGACAACAAGAGGAGAGAAGGTCTTGAGTTGGAGAGGAAGCTAGAAACATTATTGGACAAAGAAGAGATATTTTGGTCACAGAGGGCACGCATAGATTAGATGAAGATGGGTGACCGAAATACATCATATTTCCAAAGGAAAGCAATTGGCCAAAAGGAGTGTAACACTATCTATGGCTTGAATGATAAGGAAGGAGAATGGGTGGAGGATTGGGGTCAGGTGGCTTTAGTGGCTCAGGACTATTTCCAAGAGTTGTTTACTTCACAACAGAGTAGGATGGATGAGTTCAACATGGCAATTGGAGAGGACGGTCCACCGCTGAAGGAGAAGGAAAGGGTGTTGCTGGTAGCACCTTTCACGGAGGATGAAGTCCTGCAAGCGGTTTTTAGCAAAAGAAGATACAAGGCCCCGGGATCGGATGGGTTTCATGCCATATTTTACCAACGGTGCTAGAGATCGGTAGGAGATGAGATAACTGATTTTTGTCTTCAAGTGCTTAATGGAGAAGGTGCTTTAGAATCAGTAAATGACACCTTTTTTGTTCTTATTCCGAAGATCAAAAATCGAGTTAGTATTAGTAAGTATCGTCCTATGAGTCTATATAATGTAGCTTAGAAGATGGTGGCCAAGACTATAGCGAATAGGTTGAAGCTTGTTTTGCCTTCATTAATTTCTTTTACTCAAAGTGCATTTGTTCCTAGCAGGCTTATTACTAATAACGTTATATGTGCTTTTAAACTAATGCACTTTCTCCAGAAAAAGGTTGGAGGAAACTCGGGGTTATCGCTCTAAAATTGGACATTAATAAGGCATACAACTGAGTTGAATGGGGTTTTATGTTGAGTATGATGAGTAGAATGGGGTTCTCACAGCATTGTATGAATTTGGTATCGAAGTGCATGTCCATAGCTCGATTTTCAATATTGATCAATGGCCGACCTTTTGGGCCTATAGTTCCTACATAGCGACTTAGGCAAGATGAAGGCTCTCACCGAAGATCTAGCAATGATGTACGGAGGGTTTATCCCAATTGATTTCAGGGGCCGAGAGGGACGACTGAATAAAAGGGTTTAGCTACAGCAGATTGGAGCCTACTATCAGTCATCTTTTTTTGCGCATGATCGCTTATTATTTTGCATAGCCACTATTGAGGAGTGCTAGATGGTTGGTCATGTATTACACCTTTATGAGGAGACATCTGGACAAAAGGTAAATTTAAATAAGTCTAAAATTCCATTTAGCCCTAATATGAATTCTAATAGACGTGAAGAGATTTTTAATTTTTTTGGTCTAATTCAAATATAATCACATGGTACTTATTTGGGACTACCGTCTTTTATCGGGAAAAATAAAAGAGGGGTTTTCAGGGGATTGAAGGAGAAAGTTTGGAAGAAATTGCAGTTGTAATGGAGGAATGTTTTTGTCTATTGGTGGAAGCGAGATTTTAATCAAAGCAATATTACAATCTGTATTTAATTATACTATGAGCCTATTTAGAGTTCCCACGGCTATCTACAATGATATTACTTGCCTGGTGAGTTCCTTTTGGTAGGGGGACTCAGGTGGGAAGAGGAAAGGACGTTGGATTTTATTGGGCTCATTGTGCAAATCTAAGGTTGAGGGTGGAATGGGTTTCGGAGAAATTGAAGCTTTTAATAGTGCTTGCTTGCTAAAGAGAGCTAGAGAATTATTATTTCTCCAAACTCATTGGTTGTGGAATTGTTGAAGAACAAATGTCACCGATTTTCTATTTTTTGGGATGCGGATTGTAAGAAGGGATGCTCGTTCTTGTGGCAAAGCATTTTATGGGAGATCGGAAGAGCGAAAGAAAATGCATAGATGGGGATTGGCAATGGGGAAAATGCATAGATTTTTAGGAAGATTTTTAGTCGTTTGCCAAGAAAGGTAAAGTTCTTCATTTGGAAGATTTTTAGGATGTGCTGCCTATATCTCTTCTCTTATGGCAGAGGTATATACTACAAAATCCTCTGTATCCGCGATGCTATGAAAGGGAGGAGGATGAGTTCTATACTTTGATGCATTGCTCCATGATGTGAGATGTGTGGAGAAATAGTGGATTGAGGAGTTTCTAGGGAGTTTGCACACAACAAAGATGGGAGAGGTGATTTTGGATGTATGAAAGAGGTTGAAAGGGGCTAATTTTGAGTGGTTATTACTAGCTTTATGGAGGAGTTGGGGAATTCGAAATAGGACAGTTTTCAAAAGGGAAAGATGAGGGGGTGAAGAGCTTTATTACGGTTGCATGGCAGTACATGGAAGAATATAAAAATATGCATGGGAAAGTGACAATGGCTGGTGTCAAAAGGTGGGATAGCCAGCATAGTTGGAGAAGACCGGAAAGGGGTTGGGTGAAGTTGAATGTTGAAGCCACTGTCAAAAGAGGTGCTTGAGTGGGTTTGGGTATGGTACGCTAGAATGAAGAGGGATTGATGGTAGCGGATCCTTCTAATGTGGTAGCTGGTCGCTTGATTCCTTGTTACACAGAATGTTGGGCATTATTAAGAGGCGTTCAGTTGGCTTTTGAAAGGGGTATGAAAGGACTATTGTGGAGTTGGATGTTAAGTAATTTGATCCATCTTATTTTAGAACCAATGCCCTGAGCACCTGAAGGTCCACTTCCAGAGAGAGTTTCTGCATTAGCTCCAAGGTTTATTACGTGTTAGTTTAAAGCCATTGGTAGAACGGCAAATGAGGTAGCACATTTACTTCCTAGTCATACACTTGATTGTAATTTAAATTTAAGTTGGGGGTGAATGCCTCCAGATTTCATTGTACAAGCTTTAGATATTGACCATATGAATAAATAAAAGTCTTTGTTGTTTCCCTAAAAAATAAAAAAATAAAAAAATTGTGGGTTACTTAGTAAAAAGTTGTGGTACCAATACCCATAAATAAATCAATGTGCATAATTGAGATATGGAAAGTAATCTTTAATTTGTTTAATTACATATATGAATAGATCTTGATCATTAGATAATGAAATGAATGGACAAGATTATTTGTTACACGTATGTGTTAAATATATTAGTTCACAGAACGCTTCTATAAATATATGCATAAATATATATTGACAATTTTATTTTGCCCACACATGCATGTTATTATGCATGCATATGATACATGACACACATCTAGGCTACAAGCATAGAGTGCTTGGAGCCTAGATGTGTGACACATATACACGCATGCATAATAATATACATGTATGTAGGCAAAATAAAATCTTTGATATATATATATATATTAATACACATACAATAATAATGTGGTTTTTTAATAAAGTTATTTTTGCTATTATTATAATGGAAATTATATTCACATCACAGTCTCATCACATTGAAGATCATCTTTAATCTTTATTCCTTTTAATAATTATATCCCTGATATTTTTGTGATGACTAATTCCAATATGAACTAAGTAGCTAGAATAATATATTTATTGAATCGTAATTAATCACAAGATATTTAATTCATTATTATTACTAACCCTAGCATGGACTCGGAGACTATGACCACCAACTCCGGCCATGAACCACCCGACCCGAACCCCAACCTGAAGCACTCGGCCTAGTGGTCACCGCCCAACCCCACCACCAGCCAAGCCATGGCCGGAAACAGCCCCAATGCCAGCCAAGAACTTCAGCCAAGCCTCAATTCCACCATTCCGGCCATCTCTTCACCGGACCCGCCCCAGCCACTTCTTTGTCCCACCACTACCACCCCTAGATGCAGCCACCGCCGGCCAAAATCTGGTCGGAATAGTGACAAACAGCCCCGATTTGAATAGGGCCGTTTTGCCTCCAACTTTAATTTCCCAACTCCAGACGTTTCAGCCACTATTCCTGCCACCTCTACACTTCCTACAGTAACCGTCTATCATTACCCTAAGGCAATTTAACATGGGTATCGATGGATTGCAAGAAATCAGCTCCAATTTCGCTAGGGTTCCTCAAGCCCTGAACTAAACTTTGAGCTCCAATTCTGTTGTGATTAGGCCTGAATCAGAAGTTGGTGTAGAAGGAAAAACTGTTCAACATAATCATAAGGACCGACCTACACAGGTTCGCGAACGAAAATCAGCGGTGTGTGGGGCTCGTGGCGCCTAGGCGCCCAGGCACATGACCTCACGTGCGGCCGGTTATCCCTGTTTCAGCAGTCCCTTCAGCTTCTCGCACTCTTCCTTACCCTCAGGAGACCCAACATGGTGTTCTGACTGGTTGTAAATATGCTTCTGCACTGGCTAATATACCAATATTGTTTGCCAAAGAGTGGGCCAAGAAGAAGTCCTTTGACTCTTTGTTTACAGCTTCTTCACCCTCTACTATTGCATCGAGATCACTTCACATGCATCACGGAGAGCCTGCTATCACTATCTAGCCTGAAGAGGAGTCTACTCTTGCTGCTCCATTTTGATACATTGTGGTAGGTAAGTTTCCTCACAAAAAACTTACCATGACTACTGTTAGATCCGCTTTTGATTAATTTGGATTTGTTGGTGTTCATATTGTGGGTTTGATTGACCGCATGCAGATTTTGATTCATCTTGTTCATGGAGTAGATTATACCCGTTTATTTTCCCTCCCCCGTTGGTTTATTACTGGTTGTGAGATGAATGTGTTGAAATGGACAATGGATTTTCATCCTAAGAAGGAAACTCGTATTGTTCCTATCTGGATTTCCTTTCCTTTACTGCATGTGTATTTACGTGCTAAGGATGTTTCGTATTCTTTAGCAAAAGTTGTTGGTCAGCCTTTGCATATTGATGAGGTGACATCTGATTTGCTGAGACCTAGTGAGGCTAGGATCTGTGTTGAAGTACATATGGAGCATAAATTCCCTGATCGGATTTGGATTGATAAAGGGCCCAGTCGTAACTTCTGGCAGGGGATTGTGTATGAGAAGTTGTCAGTGTTTTGTGGACCAACTAGTTCTACTCTTGTGATTAGTTCTTTACAGGCCCCACCCACAGTGCCACCCCATTCTCAGCAAGAGAAGGGAAAAGGTGTTATGACTGAGCCAGTGATTGCTCCTATGAGCTCCTTATCTCCTAGGATTGCTGTCACTCAGCATGTCTTAGTACTGGTCTCTTCAGCGATACCTACCACAATGACTCCATTTGTTCCAGTATTTCATCAGTTATTCAGACTCTGCCTACTGTGTCTGCTTCTCGGCCTGATACAGTTCTGATCACTTCTTATCTTGGGACTCAGGTATGCCATACTGCTATTACTACTTCCCCTTCCTTGCGTGATTCTGGTTTGAGGGTATCTCCAGGTTGCTCCCATGGCTTTTTTTGTGGAAGGGATGGTGGCACCTGCTACTACATCTGAGTCAGATGTCCAGTTGAGTGATGTTGGTGGCTTTGACTATCTAGTGATCATGTGATTTCTGTTGAAAGTCATAGTCAGGACATTGGTCATTTTAGTGCTGCCGGTCCTAAGTTGTCGTCTCCCTTATCTGCTTTAAGTCATGGAATCTCTTCTATTTCTGCCTTTCTTCCTCTTGGCTCATGCCTATCTGCCGGAAGAACACAGAGGCTCCAGTTCCTTCTGTTGATGGCACAGAGTTACATATCCCACATCTACCAGTTCGACGTAGGTCTGAGGGTGGTTTGCCCAATCTGGAGTCCAGTCAGATGCAGTTTGAACCTGTTGCCTAGAGAAAAAAGAATAAATAGTTGAAGCCAAAAGTTCAGGTGGCTTCCACTCATATGACACTTCGACCCAGGTCAGTGATTTTCGCACCCCCTTGTTTCTCATGTTGAGTACGATGATATGGAATGTTAGGGATATTTGTAGTACAGTTACTTGGAGGCATTTGAAAAAACTCATCTAGAGGCATGGTGTATGTTTCCTGATTATGATTGAGCCTATGATTTTGCGTCATGATTTTGCATTTATTCGTCGGTTCTTTGCTTTTAATCGAGGGGTTCAGAATCAGAAGGATAGGATTTGGTGTTTTTGGAAAGAGGGGATTGTTGTTGATTGTACGGTTGATCATCCCCAATTTCTTCACATTAAAGTTTAGGATCCTACATTAGCCACGACTTTTTATCTCACACTTGTGTATGCTTCATGTGATAGATGTTGAGAGGTAGGTTTTGTGGGATGCTTTCCATGCTATTTCTATTTGTATAGATGGTCCTTGGCTTGTAGGGAGAGACTTTAATGTTATTGCTCATTATGGTGAGCGGACAAGACTCAGCACACGGGAGAGAGGCATGTCTGATTTCTGTGATATGATGTTAGATTGTGGTTTGTCTGATGCTGGTTTTGTTGGTGAGCCATTTACTTGGTCTAATAA
>CAVNYN010277204.1:0-22771 GCA_963692815.1 Nyctanthes arbor-tristis
AGAGACTTTAATGTTATTGCTCATTATGGTGAGCGGACAAGACTCAGCACACGGGAGAGAGGCATGTCTGATTTCTGTGATATGATGTTAGATTGTGGTTTGTCTGATGCTGGTTTTGTTGGTGAGCCATTTACTTGGTCTAATAATAGGGCGTCGACTAATAGGGTGTGCAAGCGTTTGGATAGGTATTGTTGAATCTAGATGCTACATATTTCTTTTCTCAATTTACTGTTAGACACTTGAATAGGCATTGTTCTGATCATACTCCTTTGCTTATTCAGTGGTTATTGGCTAGAGATCGGAAGAGCGTCGTGTCTTTTAGATTTTTGAATGTTTGGGCCAGGCATCATGATTTTCAGCCGTTTGTCTCCCAAAAGTGGTCATTACCCACCCATCTTACGGGTATGACTGCTTTGTGGGAGAAGTTTTTTAGACTGAAGTAGGGGCTGGGTTGGTGGAATAGGCACGTGTTTGGTGACAGTTTTCAGAGGGTTATGGAGGCGGAATTGTTAGTTGATCAGGCTGAGAGGGTTTTTGACTCTCACCCCACACAGTTCCACCGTGAGCAGTTGCACAGGGTTTAGGCTGACCTGAACCGCACTTTAGCTATTGAGGAGGTTTCTGGAATAGAAATCTGGAGCAAGATGGTTAGCTGAGGGTGACCATAATGCCAGATATTTCCACTCTATGGTTCAGAGAAGGCATATTCATTATATTCAGGCTCAGGATGACTCTATTTTGTCTTATTAGTTGTCCATTCAGAGTTCTACTGTTGATTTTTTCCAGGCTTTGTTGACATCTCCGAGTGAGCCGATGCAGCAGCTTCAGCTTGGTATTATCCCTTATTTAGTCACTGTGGAGGATAATATTCGGCTGAACCGTATTCCTACTCTTGATGAGGTCAGAGAGGCTGTTTTTAGTATTAATGGCGACAGTGTTGCCAGGCCTGATGGATTTACCTCTTTGTTTTATCAGCAGTGTTGGGATATTATTTTTGAGGATGTTTTTCAGGCTGTGGTTGATTTTATTAATGGGGGACACCTCCCTAGGGGTTTTGCAACTACTTCCATTGTTCTTCTCCCCAAGAGAGAGGGTGCGTATAATTGGCCTGAGTTCAGGCCTATCAGTTTGTGTACCGTGTTCAACATAATCATTACGAAGCTGTTGAACATGAGGCTTAGTGAGCTTCTCCTACTTATAATTTCTCCTTAGCAGAGTTGTTTTATCCAGGGACGTCTTATTGGGGATAATGTGCTCCTGGCCCAGAGATGGTCCATACACTTGATATACGGGCCAGGGGTGGCAACGTTATTCTCAAGTTGGATATGACTAAGGCCTATGGTAGGATGGATTGGGGGTTCTTGATCTCAGTTATGGAGCAATTTGGTTTTGATTGGCTTTAGGTTGATAGGATCAGACAGTATATTTCTGAGTACAGGTTCTCTATTTTGGTCAACGGGCATTTGGCTGGCTTTTTCCCATCCTCAAGAGGGCTTCGTCAGGGTGATCTGATCTCTCCTACCTTATTTGTTGTTGCAGCTTATTATTTTTCACGCTTGCTCAGGTATTAGTTTCAGAGCACCGTATTATGTAGTATAGGCATGGGGGTTCTGATATGGTTTCGCATCTTGCCTTTGGTAACGATATTATTATCTTCGCCAATGGCCAAAAAAGGAGTATTGAGCATCTTATGGAGTGTATTGAGCACTATGAGGGTGTTCTGGCCAGTTGGTGAATAGAGGCAAGAGTGCATTGATTCTGCCGTGGCAGACATCTCAAGCACAGATTCATCGCCTTGAGCAGTGGACTGGGTTTCAGCATGGTTCACTTCCTATCACCTACCTTGGCGTCTTCTTATATAAGGGCACCAAACGGATCTTCTTATTTGATGATTTGATGCAGAAGGTTCGTAGTAGGATTTCTGGATGGGCGAGCAGACTATTATCTCCAGGTGCCAAGATTACTTTCTTTCATTCCGTTTTATATTCTATGCCGCTTCACCTATTTTAGATTCTACAGCCTCCTAAGGCTGTTTTGAAGTGGTTGGAGAGTTGTTTTGCTAAGTTTTTGTGGAGCTCACAGATCAGAGCCACAAACGGTAGAAGGAGTTGTGTCGACCTCCTGGGGAAGGAGGACTGAGCTTTAGGAGATTACAAGATATCGTCAATGCTTTTTCATTAAAGCTCTGATGGAGGTTTCGGTCCCAAGAGTCTCTTTGGGCTCAGTTTTTACTGAGCAAATATTGCAGAGAACATCATCCTTCACAGATTCAACCGTCTTATTTAGTCTCTCATGGTTGGAGCAGACTTTTGGCTACACGTCCTTAGGCTGAGCCACAGATTTTTTGGTAGCTTGGTAGGGGTCAGATATTTTTTTGGCATGACTGCTGGATGGGGGACACTTCACTTGCATTACAGTTGCCCTCTCATACTCATTCTACATCCAGAGTTTAGGATTTTTTTTTATGATACTGCTTGGGATTTGGGCAAGCTCATGGGGATAGTGCCACTGCATATGGCATTACGTATTGTTGGGGTGCCATTAGATACTATGAGTTTGGATCAGATACTGTGGTGGCCCACTCCTGATATCAGCTTTACTGCTAGGTCCGCTTGGGAGCTGGTTAGACAGCCTTGTACTAGACCATCAGCATATGATGATTTTTGGGGTTAGACTGTTCCTGTGACGGTGTCTTTTTCTGCTGGAGACTGTGACAGGGTTTTATTCCAGTAGATTACGTGATTAGGCAGCAGATTAATGTACAGATGCCTTCATATTGCCAGTGCTGCTCTAAGGAGGAGACATTGGAGCACGTTTTCATTGGCAGTCCGATGACTGATAGAATATAGTAGCACTACTCCTCTATCTTCCAGGTTTCTCATCCTTTGTCTGACGGTATTCAGTATCGTTTTCAGAGATGGCAGTTTTTTGGACACACTGTCAAACGGGGGCACATTCTCTTCGTTGTGCCGCTCTTTGTGTTCTGGTTCTTGTAGAGGGCCCGAAATGATGCGAAATACAGAGGTATAGCTGTTCATGCTAGGAGGATTATTTGGCGTGTGAATCAGGCTATATCTTTTCTTCACATTGGCAGAGCATTTCGCTTCACACATTGGAGAGGGGACACTGATCTGGTTTCCAGATTTGGCATTTTTGTTTCCTCTCTCCCTCCTTCCCCTCCTGTTTTAGTTTTTTGGCAGAAACCATCTGTGGGATCTCACAAGGTGAATACAGATGGATGTGTTGTTGACGGGAGAGCTAGTGGAGGTGGTATTATGAGGGACTCTAGGGGGCGCTGTGTTTGTGCATTTTCTACTGATTATGGAGATTGTATGATTTTGGAGGCTGAGTTTCGCGCTATCCTCGATTGTATTTTACTGGCTAGGTCACTTGGTATCTCAGATTTATGGGTAGAGGCTAATTCTGCTGTCACTATCCATTGCATTCTTAACGGAGGTGGTCCTTGGAATCTTCAGCTCATTATTCGGCGCATTCGACAGCAGTTGCACTCTGACAGAGATAGACTCTCACACATTTTTTGCGAGGGTAACCAGGTTGTTGATGCTCTTGCTTCTAACGACTGGACCAGACAGGGTTACACAGAGTATGGGGTGCATGATCTGCCTTCAGGAGCCCGTGGACTACTATAGATGGACCGTCATGGTTTTTCCTCAGTTAGAGATATATAGTTTAGCTCAATTTTTTTATTTGTTGATTTTTTGAGTCATGCGTACAGTTACTCTAGTTATTGTTTTATTTCATCTTCTTACTGATTCTAGTATTAGGGAGGTAGTACCTCCTTATTTACTGCTTTCATTGATTGTACATTTAGTTGGAGGTTAGGTTTTATGCCCCCTCCTAGGTTGTACTGGTTTTTGAGATATTAATAAGAATGGTAGGGGGATTCCAAACCCCCACTAGCTAGGTAAGGTGGACGCCTAAAAATGACGGCAGCCTAGTTGGTGCTTTGATTAAAAAAAAATTTATTATTATTATTATTATTTTGACAATGCCAAATTTACTCATAAAAAGACAAGTAGTGCTATTTAATAGTTAACTTCATATACTTCCGATCTATTATATATATATATATTGCAAAAGATACTTATCTTATTCATTTATGGGTTAGTTTACTACTAGATATCAATTCCCCTTTAGATCAACTACATAGTTATATCATCATACATCTTCTTTTCCATTTCCAAAAGCATTCAAAATAATCAAGAGAGGGTGCTTTATTTTAATTTTTCATAGCACTTCAATTATTCTAACTTAAGCTTTACATTAATACGCCTAAGGAGCCATCCATCAGCATCCATGTCATAGGCTTCTGTGTTGATAACAATATATTTGTATATGTAGTATCCTGGGGCATGAGTAAGGTAAGACCAATAGTCGGTAGTGGTAACCCAACGCATTTCCCTTTCATCAGTGTCAATGATCCATTGCTCGAGACAACGGTGAGAGTTTCAATTGACATCTTGACCTAAAAAAAAATGAATGAAACATATATGAACATGACCTGTTTAGTGAGTGGGGTGCTCATGTGTTAAATTGTGCTACACATTTATTTCCTATGTAGTACAAAGTTGAACCCGTTACGAACCTAATATTATGCACTAATTCATTTCAAGCTTGTACTGACGGCTTCTTTTTATTTGTGGAGATTCTTAAAAATACCATGGTCTACGCATTTTAACCTCATATTAGACCTGTACTGTCATAAAATTTTGGATACATAATATTTAGGTTTGTAACTTGCTCAAGTATCTGACAAAATAGCAATGGCAATACTAAACTTTAAAAATTTCATCTTGTTTTAAACCTCACAAGAAACAGGTTGATTTGATTGAACTCTTTCAAACGTTGAAAATGCCATGATTTTCAAAGAGCACCATTACAAGTTATGCATTCATATGAAACCATTTGTTTCATAATTCGTAATATCACATTATCACCTTGAGAATTATAGTATCCATGTGCTTGCAAAATTTACCCATCCAAACAATCGTCATATATCATTCTCAAAGCATTTTAAAAAGGCGCAAAATAATTATATGCAATTTTCTTAAAATTTAAAGACAAAGGTAAATAAGAAATCATAAATTTGGAACGGCTTACTGAAAAATACGATCCTAATCCCACTCACCAGAGATTGAAGATGTAGAACCTAGTTAATTTAGAAAGACATAAGAAATCTAATATAAGCGTCATATTAAATTAAATTAGAAATTGACAAATATGGTTGTACCTCAAGGTCACAACCTTAAAGGTGGTGCCTTGAAGCACAACTGTGATTGGTTGTGCTCTAGAAGCACAACTAGTCTTTATCACCTATTTTTTTCCCTGTGTACTCTGTTATTCTTTACTGAAGTGCTACAATATATATACGTATATTATAAATCGGTGGAATTTAACCTGAGCTCACTTTGACGGTGATTTTCCTATCCACATGGAAACATTAACCACGTATTTTACTTGGGTTTGGTTAATTAGAATTCCAATGTGCTATAAGTAATTTTACATAAATTTTTGTTATCATACTATTATTCTTATTTTCGCTTATTGTTATTACCCTTGTAAAAATAATTAGAAAAGTTTCGAGATATTTCAATTTTTCACTGCAATATTTTCATGAACTTCTAATTAATAATTTCTTCTTGTATATGTTTAACGAAACTTTCTATTCAATCAATTTTTTTTTTTTATAATAGGGGAACTAGGGGAGGGGAAGGATAATAGGGGTGGGAAGGATGAGACTCGAACCCAGGACCTCGGCCCTGGAACGTGAATACCTAACCACTGGTGTACTAGTTCGAATCCCTCTATTCAATCAATTTTGATTGTGGATTTTAAAATAATAAAATAACACGTGGCGATATTTTTATAGGTGTTATCTTTTTAGTTATTTGAAATATGTAGGAGATTGTTATAAAAAAAATAGAAAGAAAAGTTGGACAGAAAACTCATGAATTGTGTATCTCGTTCTCAACAAATATATCTATTTATACATGTATAAGTGCTACCCCAATAAGATGTAGAACACAAGTCAAATAACTTGAAGTGGTGGCTAAGAAAACTAATGTACAGACTCTCGGATTTCAGGGGTTGGATAGTTAGTTATTCACATTATAATTAATTTAATTATTTTTAACATTCCCCCTTGTATAACTATTGTATACCACAATTGTCTTATAAAAAATCTCATTTGTAAAAATACAATTAGTTCTAATCAACTTTGAAGTGTCTTTTAAAATTTATA
Organism: Nyctanthes arbor-tristis; assembly: GCA_963692815.1. Classification (NCBI taxonomy): domain Eukaryota; kingdom Viridiplantae; phylum Streptophyta; class Magnoliopsida; order Lamiales; family Oleaceae; genus Nyctanthes; species Nyctanthes arbor-tristis. The sequence continues at coordinate 6,263 of CAVNYN010277204.1, forward strand.
AATTTTATGTGTCTGTACCTCTCATCCACATCACCCCAAAACTAGATTGCATTGGATATGCTCTAAATGGATGAATTATGGTAATCAAGTTAAAACTTACCCTCAAATTTATCGAAAAAGGTTTGCTTGCTAATTAACAAATATTTACTAGAATAAAGAAGGAAATTTTTCAAGAAATGCAAAAGGGAAATAAAATATTTTAGGAAGATTTCAGACCGAATCCGAAAGAAAGGATATTCCGTCAGAAATTTCTGACAGCACTGCCTATATGTCGGAAATGTTTGACGTAATCCGACAAAAAGGATATCCTTTAGAAATTTCCAACAGACAGGTGGAGCTATCGCAAATTACTGAAGCAAGAATTATCTGTGGGAAAGTGATTGCCGTCGCAAATTTCCAATAGACAAGTCCTTCCATCAGAATTTTGCCGACGAAAAATTTCTGTCGATAATATGCCATTTTTTTTATGAGAAAAACTAATAGGCCATTTTTAGTAGTGCAAGAAATCATCATTCTATTGATTTAAACGAAAATATTTGCCCGATAAGATGTATAAATACTTACGAACTGATGAATCTTATTCAATGTTTTTAGACATATACTTTCATAAATTTGTGTATAAATTGAAGTTGAAAACTAAAATTGATTAGACGTAAGAGGCAAACGAGACATCCTTAAATGAAAATGCATGCATGCCCATATTTCGTTCAGTTACGGTAGAAAAACGAATGTAAACATTCGAGACTCATAGAATTCTTTGTTTTTGGTGGGGAGGTATATAGGTGAATTAATTAATTGTGATGTGCAAAATTTTCATTCATTTTAGTATTTAATTAAACAATTAAAAGGTTAGGGAGATATTTGTAAAGGCATTTAAGTTGCCTTCTTATTTTTCCCGTCTATTTCAGTGCTGTAACTGCCGTGGTCAGTCTTTTGCGGCACCTTTTGTGATGTGACCGCACTGCTCCCTGCCACAGCCCATTTGATTTTTGGGCTAAGTGCACTGTTTTCCTGAGCCCAAAATCAATTATCTTGTATAGGAAAAAGCTTTTAATTGCAATTGGGCTAAAAATCAATAGTTAGACCAATAAAAATTATGTTACATGCATTCCAAATTCCACTTTTATATAGGAAATTGCATTTCTAACATCCTAATTTTATAAAGTACACCCTCAGCCGTTGTTTGCTATCAACCCGATGTGGGACACAATTTAATTATCTTTAGAAATTGCATTTCTAACATCCACTTTTATAACACTCAACCTTTTTCTATTTTATTAATTTCAATTTTCAACTTTCTTCTTCTTTTTTTATTTAATTTTTTTAATACAGGGAGAGTAGGGAAATTAAGGATGGGATGATTGTGGTTTCGAATTTAGGTTCATTCTTGGAAACTTGAGCATCTAATCATTACAATCAATTAATTTCACTCATAATAAGTTAATTATCAACTGAGTCAAAAATGCTAAATCATAATAAATTAGATCAAGGGTAACGGCTCAAGTGGTAAAGAGCAACCCTTATTAGGACAAGATTCTGGATTCAAGTTTACACCGTCTTCTAAAGTTACCCATTTATATAAATAAATAAATAGTAATCCATTAATATCTAAATCAAGAGTTGCGGTACCTATAGACACTGCAATTTTCCCGCCTTTTTTCCGAAGTGCTTATTATATACCGCACTCTTGAGGTCACTACCGTTACCACAAATAGCTGAGTTTTCCTTTTTTTTTTTTCTTTCCTCCTTACAAGCTTTACCATATTTACATATCCCTTAATTCCATAATTTTCTCCACCTAATTTCTTTTTTCTAATTCATTTCAATCTACTCAACCGCCACAAGCAAATCATTTTTCTTTTTTTAATTTTTTTTCTCAACCGCCGCAACTAACTCATTTTTTCTTTTCTTTTTTTTTTTAATTTTTTTCCTCAACCGCCGCAAGCAACTCATTTTTTTTCTTTTTTTTAATTTTTTTTCCTTGGAAGCTTTACCATATTTGTCTCTCCCTTGATTCCAGTATGTCCTCCTCCCGATTTCTTTTTCTCAATTCATTTCAATCTATTTCAATACATATTCTCACTCAATTAGGTAATATGAAATCGAAATCGAAATCAATATTGATTATACTGCAATTAATCTATTTATCCGATTATCATTCCATACTCTTCCAAATCTATTCCAAAATTGAGATTTCTTTTCCTTATAAGTTTGAACTCCCAGTCGAGGGGAGATCGCTGTAGATAGAGAGTAAATATATAAATAGGATCCCTATTAAATGGGCCTTTATTTATACACATAATATTTACTCTGTCTTTCTATCTACTTCTCCTGTGAATAACGCAACTGCAATGGCTCCTATATCTATAATCAAATAGCTTACTCCAAAACGTGTCGATTGGCATATCATTGCAGTCAATATTGTAGCCACCAGTAACCTACACAAATATATTTTAACTCCATCTTAAATTGGTTTCATTGCTTGCAATGTTTACAACCCACTACTATAGCTTTAATTTCATCATGTTGGATATTTCCTAAAATAAAAGAATTACTAATGATCACACTGTCCATTCTTCTAGGTCAAGAGTTTTTTATATTTCAATTGTTTACTTATTGAAAGACTGATTGGAAATTTTGCTTATTAAATAGATACTCTCAATTTTCTTCGGTCGGACATCCATGAATGAATTTACATTTCAACTTTTTTCACGCATGACAACACACAATTAAGCTACCTATTTGATGTGACATAAGTTTTCACATCATTTTAATCAATAACTCCACGTTACACAATTAGATAACAAGACCTATACAAAATTTGAATTTAAAATCCATTTATAAACTAACCAATTTTTAAATGGTTGCCCAACAGAGTTCACCGTGAATTTACTTGACAACGTGTTTCTCAAGTTGTAACTCTGTAGTCTCAACTAATGACCAATTGTAATTATGAATGTGAGATTTTTTAATATAAGTTACCATATGGAATTATTGGAATGGATATAAACAATGAATATGGAAACGTGCGTGATTTTTGATATTATATAATATATATTGTCTCTTTTTTTTATTTCATTCCTTATGAAATATAATATGAACACCAATTATCTAATGTTTTGTTTGTGCTAATCTTAGAAAGAATACTCTATTTTTTTAATCATAATTTTCACTTTTAGTGTAAAATAACATAATATATAAAACATATTAAACTGATCTTATAATAAGACTAATTATTAAACATGTCAAATTATACGGCAATGTTATTTATATTTCGTGGTGTTGATGCTAATACCAAATCAAAATTTACATCATATCTTTTATTTTTATATGATCCATTTATGTAAATTTATCTGCATATATCTTTAATTTGATAAATAAATTATTATATCTTTAACTTAACTAATACACGTTAAGGTCATGTTTGCCATTTACTGTGACTCTAAACTGAGTATTCGAGTTATAATTCAATATGTTCACTGCTTTTAAACTTGATGAGTATTAAAACTAAAAAAATCAAAGGTATTTGAGTTTAATTTAATTTAAAAATATTTTCTAAAATTTTTTTATATATGCATTTCTTTTTGGGCACTTCTATCGATGATTAACATTATTACTTTTTTTGCTGATTAGTTACGGCATAATCCTTACTATGTATTCTTTTATTTTTTGTTTTAATTTTTCAGCATAATGTGTAAGGTTGTTCAAGAATATCTTTACTTAAGTTGGCATATTAATTCAATTTAAAATGTTTCGATCGTTCCACCAATTTCACTCATGAGTTGATACAGTGGACTGAATCATATTTCTAATATATAACGCTCACTAAATAAAAGTTATTCATCATGATGACTCATTGTTATAGCATTATTATTCATCACTAATATTCATCATAATGAAAATATCCCAGACAGTGAGTATCATGAATTTAGAGTCTTATTTATTCTAATTTTACAAATCAATTTCTTATGACCAATCTATATCTGATTCCTTATGTGAAGATGTCGAGTGTCAGGAATTTGACTATATAAATGTTACTTAATAACAATATGTATTCTATATTGGAAAAATATCTATCACTAATATTATGTATTATATATTATTAATTTACAAGTCAAGATGGTCTAAAGATCTTGATATGTGATAAAAGTAGAGAAACTAGCAATTTTACTGTTAATGTTGTCTACAAAGAAGTATTCAATAATCTTTGATGGGTATGCTTCTTTTCCAGGTATTAGTTTACAAATAATTTATCGTATACTACAATTAATTTGAATATTGTTCATTTAATGCTTTTAAGATTTGTTACCGACATTCAACCCAACTACTCAAATTAATAACAACAATAATTAACAAACTATTGGATATTTGCAAATTCATAGTAATAGCAGTAAAAAATAGTTATCAATTTGATTTGTTAATGTTCAAATTAATAGTTATCATTTGTAGTTATCAATTTGTTAATCGAATATTGTTAATAATAATGGTGAATAACTATTACTTCCTATTACTATTAAACTTCCTATTAGTTATTTTCTCATAATCTCATTAATTAATAACTATTCTGAGTTATGATAAAAAAAAAAAAAACTATTTTGAGTTATGTCTTGGAGCCTCTGGTGATGTTGTTTTGTTTTCTTTTTTTCTTTTTCTTTTTTTATCATCTTTAATAATGATTAGTTATCTTTTTTGAGCACCCTACTTACAGTGTTATTTGTCAATTGATTTAAGAGACCTTCATTCATTATCAGTATTATTATTCATTCATTGTTGGGAGTTTAATTTAATTCACTTGGCTTTGCATTTTGTATTTTCATGCTGTATATGTATGTTTGCATGTGTGTTTTGTTTTGATTTTAGTTTTAACATTCCAGTCGTTTTAATATCGACAACTTTATTCTATACTTATTACCATATCCCAAGTTTGGACTTTTTTTTAATTGTCGATATGTACAAATATATTTTTGTCTATAAAACGTAATTTATATTTCACATAATCTTTGCTTTCTTATTTATAAGTCTTTGCAAACAATATTGTGCTTGACCCATTAATATATTAATTTCAATATATTAAATGTATGTGAAAAACATTTTGATATATAAAATTTCCCATGTTAATTTTGTACCATTTTAACTACCCGTGTAACGCACGGGTGTTAAACAAGTAATATATAATATATGATAATATATATTAATAATAAGAAAAAAGATCTTACTTAAATTAAAAATTTGACGGACTATTGTTTGATTGGTTTTTCTTTTTTTTTTTCCCAAAAGCAAGTATAGTTACATAAATTATACATTGCCACTGTTGTTTTCGTAGAAATTGACTAATCGTATTTATATTATATTTTGTGGAGATTTAAAAGAAAATTGTTGTTTTTATGGAAATTAATTAATCGTACTTATATATTTTGTGGAAATATAATTTAAAATTAATATTTTAATATTAATTTGTTAATTATAAATAGTTAGAAATACAATAAGAATAAAACTTTCTTCCTTCAATTAAAAAAATTCCAAGTTTAGTATTATACTGAGAAAATGATTGGGACGCCATCTTTCTTTTCTACTCTAAATTTTTTTAATTTCTATTGTTATGCCTATGCAATGCACGGGATGAAAGATCCATGGTACAAAATTGAAAATCTATATATTAACAATAGTATTCGGTGGTGATTTTAGATAAATTTTACCAGTAATTCCAAAGGGCTCTAGACAAGATGTTGTACATGCAGCTCTCAACTCCTCATATATGTGGGACCATTGTAAGGTATTGAAGTTGACAAAAAATATGCGGTTGCAAAATGTAGATGGAGATAATCACAATGAATTGAAAATTTTTTCTAATTGGATACTGAGCATTGGAAATGGAACTATTGGTGGAGACAATGATGGCTATACGACCATCCAAATACCAGATGATCTATTGATTCTCAATTCAACTTATCCAGTTTCATTTATTGTCAACTCTTCCGATCTCCTGAATTTGTTTCAGCTACAGATTGGTCTTCTTACTTTTAGTGAAGAGCTATTCTTGCACCTACATTGGATGTTGCTGACATGATAAATGATTACATGGTCTCTAAGACGCCATCTGAATTAAGGACTTATTTGATTTCAAATTCTACATCTAAATCTGATTCTGATAATGATTTGCTTAGAGGTCTTCATACTCCTGAATTCTTAAATGGTATCAAATGTTCCGGTTTTCCAAGTCATGAATTGAAATTAAAAGTTAGTGGACCTGTTATGTTAATGAGAAATATTGATCATTCATTTGGACTATGTAAGGGTACCAGGCTAACAGTTATGAGATTGGGAGATCATGTTTTGGAGGCAAAAATTTTATCAGGGATTCATATTGGATACAAGGTTCTTATTCCTAGAATGTCATTGACTCCATCTGACATGAAACTACCATTTACATTTCAGAGGAGGCAGTTTCCCATTATGGTTTCATATGAAATGACTATTAATAAAAGATAGGGGTAGACTTTGTCGAATGTTGGTATTTTCTTGAAAAAAGATGTCTTTATCCATAGTCAGTTTTATGTGGGTGTCTCAAGAGTGACTAATCGTAAGGGACTCAAGATTATGATCTGTGACCATGAAGGAAGTTCAACCAATACGACTATAAATGTGGTGTATAAAGAGTTCTTCAGAAATTTACCTTAATTTTTAAACATTCTAATACGGTAAGTAATATTAATGTTATCTTTCTCTTCCTTTTCCAAATCATTTTATTTATTTGCTTTTACTATCACCTTTATATTTCTTGCAGTTTGCCAGTTTATTTAGTACATTGGCAATGTCAAATACACATGCATGATGACTTATCTACACCATTTGGCTGTTGGTATGATTTGCTTTTCGTGGTTGTTTTGGATATTATATCTTTTTCTATTCCCTTTGCCTATTATCTTTTGTTCCTTTTTAACCCAACTCGTTTCTTGTATATTATTATGTCTCTATTTTATTTACCTATTTTTTTAATTTAGTTTTCTTTACTTTCTTGTAGGTGTTTACTAACTTTTTAATTTCTACATTCTGTTATTATCTCGTGCAATGCACGGGTGAAAAGTCTAGTTTATATAATGATAATAATATAGTATTCTATTAAAAAATAATAATATATTATTATTACTAAAAAAAGGCTAGTTTATATTCTATCGTATTCGGAAATCTGAGTGTGTCTATATTATAGTAATGTTACTTATATAGACTGCAGACCAGTCACTAATCCAGATAAATAGTATTATTCTTAAATATGTTTGCATGAAAAAGTAAAATAACAATAAATTTATATATATTATATTAATTAAGAAAACTAAGTCTCGATGCCCTTATTAATGCAATTTGCTCACCTAAAGTTCTTGGTGCAGTTCGTGGTAAACTATATTTCTTTTCCCTTTTTTAAATAAAGCCAAAGATTGTGATTTTCTCCACAATCTTCTCTGTTTCTCTAAAATTTGAAGGCCAGCTATAATTGGAGATCTAGATCTACTTATCTCCTTATCTGAAATTTGAATGCTATATGTTATGACTTTTTTGTAATTTATTACTGCAAGTGCAGAGTCGACCAAGTAATAAAGTGGACATGACTCCAACTATCGTTCCTACAAGGATTGTGATTAGCTCAACTCAATCTATCTTAACCTCAACCTGATTAGAAATTTTGTAGTTTTGAAAAAATAAGTTGAAACAAATAAATTTAAAGCGAAACAAAGGTGAAAGCAAATTTAAGAAAATAAATAAACATAAACAATATAATACGATCACGAATCCCCATATCTTTAACCTAACCTTTGAATTTGACAACATGTTCTAATTATGAAAATCAATACTCCAAAACTATTTAACGATTTCTCTCGAGTAGAGTCAAAACTATTCCTATATGTGACCCGTCTATATCTCTAGGCCTGGTACGAACATAAAAGATTGCATTAAAAGTTCTGTTAATAGTTAAAGATCACGTAAAGCATAACAGCATATCTTGTCCCCGATCTCTTTGCGACAATTATTACTATGTCTAGCTTATTTTCAATCCCTTGACAGTGAAATAAGTTACGAGATTCATACAATTTAGTGATCAAGTAATTGTAGGCATAAAGCTCATAATAATTGTCCAAAACTAAAACATGTCTTGAGTGTCAAAAACTAGAGATCGAAACTAAAGATTCATAGCATAATGTTCATCATAGCCCTAGCACAAAATAAACTAGCTTACATAATATCAAATGGATAAAAACAAATACAAAATTTGGAACTCATCAGGCAAGAGACGAATCCCACACGAAAACTCCACGTTTTCTCACGTTTTCTTTCTCCCCAACCCGCACGTATTTTTCTCTTTAACCTCTACTAGCTCTCCCAACACTAGATGTCCCTTGCAGCTTTCTTTCCCCTCCTTTTTATGTAATTTACGCCTCTCCTCCTGTTCTCCATCAAAACAAGCCCGAAATAGTGAAAACCTATTAAATTCATGGCCTATAGCAGGAGGACGTATAATGCTTCTTACAGCCTACTATAACCTCCAACAAAATTTTTTCATTGCACCAGGTTGTAACGTGCATGTTACACCCTTTTACTACCCCATTGTATAAAATTTGTCTCTTTAACTTCTCACACTTCTAGTCTTCGCCCAATTAGTCATTTTGCTCAAACTTCTTTTTTTACTGTCTGGAAATACCAAAAATTGCTCAAGTTGGTCCGTGTACTTTCCCAATACTTGAAACGAGGCCTCTGTAAGTTCTTCTAGTACTGCAAATTGGTCTAAACTCTTCAACGTTGGCTTTACATCACCACAACTTAAATATCCCAACGAATGATTTCCAAGTTTTGTCAGAAACTCTATTCAAAGCTCTAGTTTGGTCCGCAAAATCATATTTTCATTACCACCGCTTCAAATAGAATGTTGAATCTACATAAACCATACTCACACAAAATTAAGTAGAAATATGCTCATTCTCACACAAAAAGGAAACAAATAAGGTAGTATAAATGCATGAAAAACATATTTATCACTATAATTAGGAGCTAAATCTACTTATTCATTATTTGATGTAATTCAATCACAAATCTCTGCATTCAATAGATATTTAATCTTCAAATATGATTTATACATTTAATTAGAGCGGAATGATTGCCAAAAAATTGGAAGAGAATTCAAAGTTTCCTTCTTAGGATATATATATATATATATATATATATACATGCAGAGCTAATTGGGGGATATAAATCTACATATTCCTTATTTGACGCAATTCAATACCAAATCTCTACTTTTCTTCTCTTTTATTTATTTATTTATATTTTTACTTATAGAAATTGGGATGTCTATATACATATTTTATTTGTGATTTTTTATTTTACCTTTGTTAAAAGAATATATAATAATTTTGATTTTGCAATGATTTACGGGGAGGCATTTTTTTCCTTTAATTTCAATAGTCTCGTTGAATATATCACCAAGTTCTTTGGTAACGATTGTCAAGTCAAGGATATATTATTATTATTATTATTATTAGTAGTAGTAGATTTCCACCCGTGTGTTATACAGAAAAATTATTTACAAATTAAACTACATAAAACTAAATAAGAAATAAAATAAAAAAATTCGTTTTAGATATCAACCACATAACACCTTTATTGTAATTACCGCGATTCGATGCTTATAATTGATTTTTTTAGTAAATTAAATTATATTCTGAGGTATCAATTATGTCCAATATCATGTCATTTCATCGTATCATTACACCCACTATGCAACAAATTTTCACACCTCTTTAAATAGCAAATCACATTTCAAAATTACAACTAGAACAACACCACTCAAATACTACCACAAAATTAGACAAAAAAAGAGATATACACATCAATTATTGGTAAAAATAACACGTAAAATTACGCGGTGACAATTTTAAAAATAATATTACTATTATAGGCGTCAATTGTAAGTCTAGAACTGACGCCGATAAATGGTTTCAACAATATTAGTCGGTTGCGAGGTCGCAACCGTCGCCTCTTAATTTTTTAATTATTAATTATTATCTCCTCTCATCCTCACTTTAATTTTCTGCCGGTCCCTTTCCCTGACACACGTCTCTTGTTGTTTATTATCCCCATTCCCCCATATCCCCATGTCACATTTTTGACCGGATCACATTTTTTGTTTATTATCCCCACATCCCTCTTATCTTCTTTATTCAGAAATATTTTTGAACTCCATCTCCTTTCCAATCTCTCTCTTAAATTTCAGAAGACTCTCCAATCTCCTCTCCAAAGTTAAAGCATCGAAGAACCCTTGGCTTGATCTTTATACGTAGAAATAACCCTTGCTGCACGTCTCTCCAAGAAGATCTGTCGACGACCGATTGTAGATCCAGTCGGTTAGTTTAGAGGTTAGTTTTTGGTGCCTTGATTTGTAATAACTGTGGCTCAAATCATTCAAACCATTACCTCCATTCACAGATATGTGATAACTGAGTTGTAGCTCGGAGCCTGCTTCTGTGAGGTTTGGGCCGCCCACAAACGGCTTCCAGTGGAGGGGTTTTCTGGGTGCCCGTCGGTGCTCTGGTTGCCGTCGGCGTGGGGATTGGAAATTGAGGATAAGAAGCCCTTGGGTTTAGGTTCGGCAGCTGCTTCTGACCCGGGTTGTTGTCTGATTTTTAGTTTAGTTTATTTTCCATCCCTTGACATAATGTTAACACATGATTTTTGGAAGAATCTTTCTTTGTTTGCATGTTATAGTTTCTCTGGCTGGACGGACTATTTTTTTCGTTCTGTTTTTCTTAATTTAGGTGTTAAATTAATGGACGGATTTGAGATGGTATATAGTCATTTATTTGTGATGTATTGGTGGATTTTGTGGACCTTGTATCATTTGCTTAATTTGTTTGTATGTGCTGTTGGGCATCTGTGCATTTTATGGTGGTGGACGTTATTTTATTTTGGAAAATTTTGATATCTAAAAACATTTGAAATTCAGGTTCTTTAAACGTGTATCCTTTATTTTAGTAATTTTTTTTTAAAAAAAAAAAATACATTATAGACGTCAGTTGTAACACTACAATCGACGCTTATTGCGTATTTTTTTAAATTAAAATTGACTTTAGGAGTCCACTGTAACACTATAACCGGCGCCTATATTGTATTTTTTTAATTAAAATTGACTTTAAGCGTCTGTTTTTGTGAAACAACCTCGCCTATTTTGACCTTTAGGCGTCATTCAACAACTGACGCCTATACCTTTACTATATATGACTCCGACATACGCGTCCTCATTACAACCGATGCGTATTTATATGTACAATCGACGCCTATTGGGCTTTTCTGTAGTAGTGAAAGTTAATTGTTAGTTAGAACTTGTGTATTCTGGAGATGGTCTGAATATTCAATGATCTTGCTATAATTTACGGAACAATGTCTTCTGCATATGGAACTTATATATGTTCAATCTATTGATTTAATATTCAAAACTGAATTTCATCACCAAATTAGTGTGAATTATGGATTTTATTATGTAACGTCTTGGGTTATCAAAAACCTTTTGTTTCCTTTTTTCTTTGAATTTTCCTCTCTCCCCCCAAATTATCAAAACATAATATTTACACTTCAAAAAGAAAAATAAAGAAAAGATAATTAATATTCAACGTACACACAACTGATTTGTCAGTTTGCAAATAATAATAATAATAATAATAATAATAATAATAATAATCTATATATTAATAATAAGATAAGTTTGTTTGGTATGATTTTTCCCATTAATAGTCTGGCTTAATAAGGATTTTGATAATGTTACAATGACGTCATATGTGAAATTATATATTTTTATTTTTTCTTGAATTATTTTCTTTACCGTATCTTCTTTATCATTTCCTTTTCGAAATTCATACTAAACCATTCCATTTTTAAATTTTTGTTAATTTCTCCTTTTATTTTATCCTCTAATCTTCATCCAATTAAGGCTTCAATCTTACAGTAAAAATCCAGATCTCCTAATATTTGTCTTCTCTTATTTTTGATTGTTGATTTGAATTATTTTTCTTTTTATTTCCTTACTCCCTTTTCATGATTTCTATTTTTAGGTTTTTGGCGTAAGATTTTTTTCTTAACTCTTCATGTATCTTTAATTTTTTATTTGAATTAATATTTTGAAGAATATTTGAATTAATTTTTTATATTTTCTTAATTAATCTTTTTTCTTGACCTAAAATTAAAAATCAATAAAAGAGATATATTCCAATCACATGTTTTAATTGGGTTTCGTGTTATGCTTGCGCTTGAATTGCACTTTTAGTTCGGATTACTCTTCTACCACTTGCGTCATGGAGAAATTGTTTTCCTTTTTTTTGACAATTTATTTTATTTTACTTTATTTTTTTACTATTCATCTACCGACAATTAATTATTTTATTACATATGAATTAAAATTACGAATCTCTCTTCTTCTCCCCCTAATCACACATACACACATATACTACTGTTACTAAAAATATTATAATAAACATTTGATATTTTTTAAAGCATGCTTCAATAATTCTCGAATTAATTCTTTTTAGAAAAAAAGAAAAACAATTCTCGAATTAACATGCTTTACATATTTTAAATCTATGAGAAACCAAATTTGACGGACTATGGTTTCATTGGGGTTTTTTTTTTTCTTTTTTGTAAGTATAGTTACTTAAATTGTATATTCCCATTATTGTTTTTGTGGAAATTAATTAATCATACTTTTATTATATTTTGTAGAAGTTTAACAGAAAACTGATTGTTAATTCTATATTATCTTTTTTTTAAAGTATGGTTACTTTAATATTTATTTTTTTAATTAAAAATAATTAAAACTACAATCAGAATAAATTTTTTTTTCCTTCAACAAAAAAAAAGAAACTTTCAAGTTTAGTATTATACTTGAAAAATAATAGGGACTTCGTCTTTCTTTTCTGCCCTAATTTTTTAATTTACATTGTTATGCCCGTGTAACGCACGAGATGAAAAATCTAGTAATAATAATAATAATAATAACACCTAACTTGTCAAATCGAGGAAACGTGGCTTGGTTTTGTAGAATTTTGGTTGATATTATAGTTGTGAGGGTAATTTCCTCACAAATATAAACCACAAATCTACAAATATCCACACAAATCAACAACCCATACGAATCACTCAAGCATTAGAAAACATTTAGAATTAACAATTACAAAAAAAAAAAAAAAGGATATCTTTGAATTTATCAACTGCCTCTTTGTTTCTTCTTCCTACCTATCTCATGCGCTTTCTTCGCTCTCTCAGCTAGCTGTTACTTCACATGCTTTACTCTTCATGTGAGCTCTCCATATGACTATAAAAACCCCAAAAACTTTTGGGATTCCACACATGCATACAAACAAAAAAGAAAATGACAAACCTTACAGAACTAAATTATCTCTCATGTACATGCTCATGAGATACTACAACCAGAGGAATCCCACTGCGCATTATATTTCCCATGTCAGGGTCATTGAATCCTTCTATCAAGTTTGCAATAGATATCTGCAGTCAAAGAAAATAAAATGACATAACCTTTGCAAACATGATTTCTATCCATCCCCACAACCCACAAAGAATAAAAACTCAGTTATACTCTTTGAAAATAAAGAGTCTATTTATACACCATCATGAAAATGGAATATGAATGCAGTGGAATTTCAAGATAAGTAAGGCACTCGCACCTACCAAAATTCAGTGCGGTCCTAATGAAATAAAAACTCAGCAAATTTAAGCAAGGGCTCAAGCTCAACACAATCAAACAATTATCTGCTAGATAGTAGATTTGATTAGAGCATCCAACAGAAAATAAGAACAATAATACTTTTGCCAACTTTCTAACTAATCTCATCTATAGAACATGGTACTTTTTCATCTATGCCTCCCAAGATTGGAATTCCATTCTCAGTTATCCAAGGAATCTGAAAGTATTAATATGGTACAAATTATGCAGTTTGTAAAGCAAGAATCATGATTTAATTAGAAAACAAGCTGCCCATTGTTGGTCATGTAATGCTCTTGAGAAGTTATTTATCTATTGCTGGTCATGTAACATAAGAAATAAGTGAAATGTAATAATTGAAAAATAATAAGAACCAACAAAATACTACAACAAAGCCACCAAAATCATAAAAATAAAACCCTATCAGAATTAGAAAAGAGCTATATTAATAGGCCAACTATTCCATCTACTTTTCCAATCTGTATCAAGTGCAAATCCACAATAATTCTTGGACCAATTTCAAACTTTAAAACTTGTTAAAACTTGACCATTCAAATCTTTAAATGAACATTTATTAAATCATTCTCTTCTCTTGCTCATTTTGTTTGCTGCACGAACCCAAACATCTAATTTATGGTCTCTAATTTGGTGTCAATTACTTATATTTATTTATGTTCACTGAATCAGAAGCAAAACTGAATTGTCATTACCTAAATTTTTGGGGCTTTTTATAACCACGCAACTAAACGAATTGCTTTTACTGATAAAAAAATAAAAATAAAAAAAACTAATAATCAAATGCATTCTTTGAACAATCAAAATGAAATACATATAGACGTCACTACGAAAAAACACGTCTGTACCGACGGCAAAAATCCGTCTGTAACGGTCAAAATATGTCGGAAAAGTGTGTTTCCGACGGGGAAAGAATGGTCGGAAAATCCATCGGAAATCGCCTTGTCGGTGATTTCCGATGGAGCAGTCGGTAATCACCGATGACTAAACTTTGTCGGTAATTTCTGACGGCTTTTGCTGGCCGTCGGTAAATTCCGATGACTGTTAGATTCTGTCGGTGATCACCTACAGACGACGTAATATGTTGAAAAAATATTAATTTTAAAGCCATCCTACTTACCCGTTAACCCGACCCCAGCGCATACCCGGCAACCCGCGCATGCGACCCCAACCTGCTTATGTATTGAAACTTAATTTCTCTCCATTGTTGCAAAGGGGAGGGTTCGAACCCCTTACCTCAAGGTTGGGGGGAGAGTTCCCAACTGCTGGGCCATTATTCATTCTTATTTCTTATTTGTATCTATAATATATTTAACATATATTCTATAGTTTTTGCAATTTAAAAAATAAATAATATTATTGCACATTAAAAATTTATAGACTCTTTACATTAATTTCTATGTTTTTCACTTTAAAATTTATGATCATTTGCAAATTGTGAGTTTGAAAAAGTTATTGTTTTATCAGTAATTCAAATTTTCTATAAAAGTGTTTAAGATAATTAAAAATTTTATACATGTGATTTAAAAAAAAGTGACTTATATCAAACATTTTTTGTATCATTAAAGACTTACTTCGCTATTTTTTTAGGGAAGATTTATTTCACTACTTAATCGTTAAGAGTAGAAAAATTTGGATAACATGTTTTGATGATGAATAATTTTGATGTATGTAATTTTATATACCAATGTAAAATTATATAAATCACATCGACAGAGTAATTTTAACAAACAAAATTGTATAAAAAATTTAAAGAATAAATTACAAACTGTTAAATTTCATAAATTAAAACATATACGTATTTCGTCACATCATTTATTAATTCTTAGAAATTATTGAAAAAATATTGATTATTTCCGACGGCACGGAAAATCGGTCGGAAATAGCCTACGGTAGGTAAAATCTGTCAGTAATTTCTGACGGTCAAATGCTACTGTCAGTACTTACCGACGGTTGTGTGATGTCCGTTGGTACTTAGCGACGGCCATTGGCTGCCGTCGGTAACGAATGACGGTTTACGGTTGCCATCGAGAAATACTGACGAGTATTGTAGTTGTCGGAAACTACCGACGACTTAGATGTTCCGTTGGAGTTTATCGACGGACCGTCGGTATTTACCGATGGCCTGGATAAGTTGTCGGTATTTTCCAACGGCACCTCCTGCCGTTGGCAATGTCCGACGGGATATTTTTCCATCAGAAATTTTTGACAGATTTTTATCAACCTTCGGTAATTACTGACGGATTGACGTTCATCAGAATTTTACCGTCGGTATAGGCGTTTTTTCTTGTAGTGCGTAATTAATAAGTCAAAAAAGCTATTACGTTTAACATGTTTAAAGCAATATTAGGTCAATCACACAGCTGTATTTTGAAAGCTAATAATCTATAATTGGTTGGATATAGCTCTGTCACTCGCTAGAATACTCCCAACTGCCTTACTACTAACCTCCTCGTCAGACAAACAAAACTCCATATAGTAGACGTTGTGAGCTCTCCGGTCATCCGCCTATCATCCACTTCCTTGATAAAGGTTCCAAAAGGGCGCCATTAGAATATCTTGCCCAAAAAAAGAAAAGGAAAAAGAAAAAAAATCTGAAGCAAGGTTCATGCGATGATTGGATGCTGATGAATAGATAAGAAACTTGAGGCCATTAGACCAGTATTTATAGTCAAAGAAAACCCCTAAAATGGAACCCTAATTAGTTAAAATTATCATGAACGAATAAAAATAAGCCA
>CAVNYN010277210.1:0-12768 GCA_963692815.1 Nyctanthes arbor-tristis
GAATGGTGGTGGTTCTCTTCAGAAGAGAATTAACTTTTGAACAAACTCTGTGCCTTTGGGAGGTCATGTGGGCAGATCAGGCGGCAATCAGGGCGGGAATTGGGAAGTCTGCATGGAGCAGAATAAGGCAACGGGCTCCTCCAACAGATGACCTGTTGCTTTATGCAATTGCAGCTTCTGTATTGCAAAGAAGGAAACAAATCATTGAGAAATACAGTAGCATGGATGAAATTTTGCGGGAATGTAATTCCATGGCTGGGCATCTTGATGTATGGAAGCTCTTAGATGATGCGCACAACTTGGTAGTGTCCCTCCATGATAAGATAGAGACTTCTTGAGCTCACTGGGTTACCTATTCCGTGAACCGGCATTTGAGAAGTACCATTTCTAGTGGTTTATGATGATCGCATTAGGCAGACTTTCATTTTGAGTTGTCTGAGACGTTTGTAGTTGTACCCAGCCTGTATCTGGGCTGAGCTGATTGAATGTATGGCAAGCAAGAACTGAATCAGGTCTCAAATTAACTGGCTTGTAAAGTCCCCCTGATTAAAAGCTATATCGGAACTCTACTTCAATATATAGATGATATATCCTCGTAACCATTCATTAAATGGACTTTAGTTGCATAACAACTCTCAAATTTTGAAGTGTTTCCAAACAGGATTATAAAGTCCAATCATGTAAGGAGATGCTAGTTATTACTATGAGATTGGAGATGTTTTGTTAATTTAAATAGATAGCATTATTTTTTGTATTAAAAAGAAAAAGAGTGGGGGGGGGGGCCTTATTCTTTAGGCCAGGTATCTTCACACTACATTTTCCTTCTTATGTTTACATTAATTTTTAATTATAGACACTTTTATATCATAATTTTGCCATCAACTTCTCATTTATGTCAATATTTATTGTTTTTTTTTTAAAATTATATTTTTTCCCCGCCAAAAATTCCTTTCTTGGACCTTCCTAATTGATATGATTTACCTTCGTTGAACTCATTCCCTGTATACTTAGTTATGTTTGATTAACTAATTCTCTATTAAGTGATGACCGACTACCTTCTTAATTTGAAATTCTAACTTTTAACTAAGATTTAGCACATGTAATATGATATATTTAATGGTGTCTATTGAACACTATTTATGGTGTTATTACAATGTCTAATGGATTATGTGGTAAATCTCTATCAAACACATTAGGAGATGATGAACCTAGTGTGTCTAATAAAGACTTATCAAATAATCTAATAGTGTCTAATGGACACCACTGAAGAACCACATGTAACATAATAATAGTTGGGAATTTGAATTTTAAAAATGGAAATGGCAAAATTCAGGGCAAATTTTAAAATATATAAAGCAACAATCATAGAGGTACTTTCTTGTCATCTTCACCACCCCCTTCCTTTTTTTCCTTTTTTTTTTAAATAAAGTTACTTCTTCTGTCTTCGTGATGAGTAATTATGGTGGTACGGAAGTTCTAACTTATAGGAGGTCATTTGGTTCTGTTTGGTGGAGGAGCCAGAAAATTTATGTTCCGGGGGTGAAAAATAATATTAAAGTTGAGTAAATTTTTTTTTAAATACAAAAGTCATATGTAAACTTAGCACCAAGTTTATTTTTGAATATTTTTATATGTCAATATTTACACCACAAAATGATCATAAGTATATTATTATATAGAAAAAATATGTAAACTAGGTTCGAGAGTGAAAATGATTTGGCATTTGAATTTGTCTTCTTATATTCTCATATATTCAAACTCATCAATAAGAAAATATAGAAAATGTAACGTAAATATTTAATAATATATACTATTCTATATATGTTTTCTCTTATATATTTTTATAAAATCAGAGCAATATATATGAATATTAATATAAATACATGATACACTAAACACGTAATTGGGATACAATTACACACATATAAATACAATTACGATCATCATCATATCATATCATATAATACAATATAATATAATATATAATACAACAGTTTTTAATTGGATTTGGATTCTCAATTGTAATTTTCCTGCTCTTTTACTAACATCATCATGATGTCGCACAATAATTTGAATTTGGTTTTATTTTTGAAGTTTTAAAATTTAAACTTTTCTTCTTTGGATATTCATCACGGGTTTTCAATAATTTATATTAGTTTATTATTTTTTTATATTCTTTTTATATTTCAGTTTCCTCATTTCTATTTTTTTAGTATTTATGTATAATTATAAGTTTTTACAATTTTTTATTATCCGCTACTGATGTAAAATTGACGGCGAGTAACTATTCAATTTCTTATGAATTAGAATTTTTTAGAATTATTCTTCATGTTGCTGAATTATTTGAAATTGAGCGCATTATAAACTAATTGTCTGATATTACCTCTGTTTATTTATTTATTTATTATTTATATTTGTTTGATTTTCAAAATTTTCTTTATAGAGTCATTGATAATATCGAAACTAAAATTTATTTCAGAATACCTTAGAAACGTATTTCGAAATAACTTATATTGTAAATGAAAACTTAGTTCAGAATAACTTGGAGCAAATCAACTAATTTTTTTATTCTTTTTTTTGTGCAATAAATATCTATTTATTTGCGTTACGCTAATAACTAAAGACACATAATATAATTCTGTTATAATAATATATGACTAAAATTTATTTTCTTGACATCTATGATCTAACTTGAAAATTGTGACTAGACGTGTGCTCTTCCGATCTCTATATCATTTATGTTACAACGATTAAGTTCTAGAGGATGCAAATAATTTATTTTTTAGTCTTTTTTTCTCCATAGATGTGAAACCTTCAAAATATCGACTGAATTCATGTTATTATTTCATTTGACTTAATTATTATTGTGACTATTTATTGTTTTTTGCAACTTATGTAATGAATTTTTTATATGAAACATTGAGAATTTATTTCCCTGTACAACGTACAGGTTGAATACTAATTGATCGATATTTTTATTAGACGAAGATAATAATCAATTTTAGCGAAAATTTTGTGAACAAAGAGACAAGAAATCCATAAGAAGAAAATGAACTACAAAATAATAATAATAATAATAACCCCTCCATTGCGATTATCTGATCTTATTTTCTTTTTTAGAATGTCTCACATATATGGTCCTTTTTATATTAAAAAGTCTAATTTGCATGTCTTCACAAATATATCCATATTTAACATTTTAATTATGACAATCAATTTTAAATTTTACTCATAGAAAGGATACGTCGAGAAAGTACTTTTTCATGTGTATAAAAATTTTTATCTGAATGGGTATCGAGTGAATATAGGTATATACACGTCTAATACATATTATTAGATTGTTAACTAATAACATTAAATAAGTTAGACGACTTAAAAGTGAAATATAGTAAAGCATTAATTGAGTATATAAGCAGGTAACTATTACTATAGTATCAATAAAATATTAATTTAATGAGTCAAATACTAAATTAAAACAGTATATTTATTATTTTTGCTATATAAATCTGATAATATGTATTTGTTAAATATTTTATTATTCATTATTATTAAACTTTTTTGAAAATTAGTTTTCCCGTACAACGAACGAGTGAGATACTAAAAACTTATAGTTACAATAATTGGTTATGATATGATAATTTATAATGATGGAAATAAGGCCGGGCAGCTATACTCTAGACCCGCCCCATGAGTCTTGAAGTCACTCAAACCCACCCCAAACCTACAAATTCATATGACGGGTCAACACAAGTCGGGTCATTGTATGGGTTGGGATGCCACCATGACCCACAAAAGGACTCATAAATTTTTTTCCCCTTTCAATTAATGTTATATGCAACGCATTATTAATTGATAAACGTAGAATAAAACAAAATCTTTATTTAGAATTTTAAAGTTTCCAATAATAACTAATATAAAAACATGATTCTTTTAATTCAACGGAAAAATCCTTTCACGCTCTTCCGATCTATAAAAAAATAAAAATAAACTGCCATGGATTTAATGGTTGATTAGTTAAATGCCATCTCTAATAATTTCTACACATTTTTCTAAATAAATTTATTAAAAATAAAAAAATGCCTGTGGGTCACGGGCCTATGGTATGGGTCCAACTTGACTCGCACCGCTCTGGACCCATGATGGGTAAGATAATGTTCCTCATACACCCTTTTTTGCTCTGATTAGGCGTGACGGGTCAATCATATTAGAGGCATGTCTCTACGAGTTTATAGATTGATGGTTTAAATTGTCATATCTAATTATTTGACTGTTAATTATTACAACTTTATATAGATTGAACGTGTGAATTTGCATGACGAGTTTGGAGGAGACTAGAATTATAAACTCATGCATTTTACTACGAATATTCCATAATAAATTGTAATTCGCATATCAATTCGTAATTTTATACAATGCAACTGGTATATTGTACTTTATTTATAAATTAATGTTCACACTTACACGTTAATTTTGATAAAAATATATACTATAACTTTACCCGTGCAACACACGGGTGCACGGGCGAAAAAAATCTAGTATGTATTTAAACTGTGGAAATATGCATAAATATATAAACACATAAAAAAATCTATAATAAATAGAAACTACTAGAAGCAGATACATTTTTTTAAGTCTAGCCAACACATAAATAGATTAACTTAAAAAAAAAGAAAATAAAATAAAATTTGTACACAACATTCTAAGTATTGTTTATTTATTTTAATAAAGTAATTGAAAATTATGTGTTTCAGTATCATGTATTATTAAGAAAAAAATTATCCTAAAAACAAATAATGATATTCCCTTTAAAAAAGAAAACAACAAGGATACATATATGAAACTAATAACACAAAAGAAAAAATAAATAAGAAGGAAATAAAAAAGACATGTAACATAAACAATTACTACAATTTACAATGATGCATGAAAAAAATAAAAAACAAATTCTTATTAAATAGGATATAATCAAAATAATCAAAAAGAAGATAATAAAAAAATAGAAAAGAAAAGAAATGAGGAGAAAGAGTCGTAGCGCAGCAGCTCATTATAGAGAGGGGGGGCTAGCCTTGAATGGTGTGTCGTAAAGTTTTGCCTTTCCCTTCGTCTTCCTGACTCCACAACGCCATTTCTGCAACTAAAGACTTTCATCTGAAACTCAACCAAAAAAAAAAAAAAAAGAGTAGATGTTGCAGGGACGACCACCAGTGGGGCGACTGATATTGCTTGGGCGATCG
The DNA here is from genome assembly GCA_963692815.1 of Nyctanthes arbor-tristis. Taxonomy (NCBI): domain Eukaryota; kingdom Viridiplantae; phylum Streptophyta; class Magnoliopsida; order Lamiales; family Oleaceae; genus Nyctanthes; species Nyctanthes arbor-tristis. The sequence goes on from CAVNYN010277210.1 coordinate 5,235, forward strand.
CCCCACCTTTGCTCTGCCCCTGGTTCTATTTAAGAATTATCACTCATATCTTTAGTTTGTAAGGAATAGTACTTTCTAAATAGGTGATTTTCATTAGAACTCCACTTCTGGAAATAACAAATTTGGTAAAATCATTACTTCCGAAAGAGATCGCCAAATAACAAGGTACAATTTCTATATTGCCAAATATTTCCCATTTTAATCACTGTTTAAAATTCTTCTGCAGTGGCTGCCGTATTCAGCTTGGCCCAAAAACTCCAGTCAGCAATTATTTTCATTGATGAAGTTGACAGTTTTCTTCTACAACGTACCATGAAGCACTAACAAACATGAAGACTGAGTTCATGGCTTTATGGGATGGTTTCACTATAGATCGTAAATGGTCTATTATGCTCATGAATAGTTAGAATCTCAAGATAGATTGTCACGCGCAGTGCTATAAGTCCAATTTTGTTATTTATTCCTGGAAACTGTTGTTTTGGTTAAGACAGTGCTTCTGATAATGCAGAAAATGCTCGAGTAATGCTACTTGCAGCAACTGATCGGCCATCTGGACTTGAAGCAATTCTTCGATCGACGTTTCCTTAGGCATTTGAAATTGGACTTCCTGATTGTAGGGAAGGGGCTCAGAAATTGAAGGTGATTCTGAAGGATGAAAAGGTTGAAGATGATGACCATATAGCTGGTCTATGTGATGGATATACTGGATCAGATCTTGACCTTTGTAAAAAAGCTGCCTATATTCCTATTAGGGACCTACTCAACGATGAGAAGAATGGAAAGTCATCTTCAGTTAGTTTAAGTATCATTCAATGTGACATTAAATGATAAGTAAAACTAAATGAATAAATAAATAATCTACTTAATTCAACTCCTATATCTATCTATTTATCTATATATTCTTAAATTAAGAAGATCGGAAGAGCACACGTCCTATAAATACCGTAATTTTCCTGCCTAAAACATAGTTACAACCACTTTTGCTATATACAAAAGTTCATTCTTACTAGTTTTTCTTTTTTACTTTTTTAGTTTCCATTACAATCCCATGAATCGCCTCAGGGTTCCTTTCGCTATTCGTCAGCATTCTCTTCCTCCTCAATTACTTCCCAATATGAAACTGTAATTGAGATATCTCGCGGAAATTTATGCCCTAATTGATATGCCTCTCATTATATACTAATGCTTAGTTGATACATGATTATTCGAAATGTTATTCTTCCTATGTTATCACAAAATTTCCTCTCTGATTTCCTCTCAATTACTTTCCAATCTGAATCCGTAATTGAGACATCTTGTTGAAATTTACGACCTAATTGATATGCCTCTTATTATATACTACTGTTTAATTGATACAGGATTATTTGAAATGTCATTCTTCCTATTTTATCACGAAATTGCCTCTCAGAGTTTTGTTTATCCAGTTGAAGCAGTCTTCCGGTTCCTATATGTATAATGTCACTTTTCGGGAAACATACACAAGAGCCTCAATGTTGATTCAGTAACTTCACAGCCTCTCTCGTTCAAAGAAAATGGCTTCTATTACTTTTGCAGAGTCGAATTGCATCCTCTCTCCTTTTCTCCAATAATCAGGTTTTGTTCATGTCTATATATTGAATTCATAAAGCAATGATATATGTGTGTCTATCTCTACTTTTAGGAATACAAAATGTGCAATTAGTTCTTAAAATGCATATCCATGTTTGCCCAGTGTTAGAATTTTGTCTACTCAGAGATTTGTAGGGGTCACAGAGCCATGCATTTGGATGAGATATTTATCTTATTGAATCAGAATTGTCTTCTGAGTTTGGTAATCAATTTCGTTTCATCTGTTCGTTCGTTATATTTTTTATGAAGATGGAACACTTAAACTTCATTCATGCATATTGGTAGTGACTTTCCTGAATGTTGATTATATGATTTATTTGTGTGTTTTTATGAATCAGTCTTCCCATTCCCATATGTATAACTATGATTTATTATTTGTGTGTTTTTATAATTGTATCATCATTTGTTTCTTCTTGGTGAGTTTCTCTTTCAATTCATCCAATCACATTTTGCATTTTATGTATTTTGTTTTATCTTTTTAGTTGCCATCTACTGGGCATAAAGCATTCGGAAATTTTTCAACCTGATCAAAGAAATAAATCCCTTGCATCGGTTATGCAATTCACAATTGCACGATTGGTGGAAATCCGAAGCTGTCGTTGCTCTCACCATGATACATGCTGTTACATTATGGGATGAATCATTTCCAAGCAAATTGTATGCATTCAAGACATTTGGTTAGATACTGGCTACACCAAAAATAGATGAAATAAAGCTCTTTGGTAAGAAACACCAATATGATATTGTATTTATTGCAATATATGTTTTGTACCATGATATTTTTCGAGTAGAGTTTTTGAATAATTGCCAAGAGCAACATGCAATAAAATGTTGTTATTTTCATTTTTTCCTACATAATACTATATTTGATGCATTTTATTGTCCTTTCTCCCTGTAGTAAGCATCCGTTATCATGCACTTTGTGGTGAGATTGTATAGATGAAGTCAATAACTACTTGGAATTGGCTACTTCAAATAATATTTTATTTCAAGCATACGTCCAAATTGGAAGTTATTTTCTTTTTTAAGATATTCTTTTTTAAATAATTTGATTTAGCTCAGAGCTTTATGTGAGATATTTGTTTTCAAGAAGCTTAAAAAATGATGTGTAATTGTCTTTTATTTTGTGTGATGAGAGAAGTAGTGAGCCAGTCCCTAAAATTGCTGATACGTCGTCAAAGTTCTATACTCAACAGAATGCTATTGACCAGCTTCGACCATGCCACTGTAGTCTATTTGTTCTCTACTAAAAGAATGGATCTTATTGCATTGTTGTTATTGAGCCCGATTGATTTATGTTGGGCTGCTGATTCTTTCGAGTGGAATTCTTGATGTCAATCTTTTATTAAGGGTCATTCATTTCTTTCATCATCCTAATAAGTTTTGGAATATCATATTTTACTAGGTACTTAACTACCATTTCAAAATGTAATTCATTGAGTTTCTTTTGAAAAGGGTAATATAGCAACGACAGAACAAAGAGTAAATAGGTATGGTTACTTCTATCTAGCATTTTGAATTTCTGTTAGAGGTTACTTATCTTTTCAATCTATTTACATTCTGTTCTTGATCATATTAGGTTTTAGTGCTTAGAATAGAGGCCAGAAGTAGTACCATATAAGTAAACCTTTCAAATTTTCAGATATCTTTGAAGTGGGCAAGTATTTGGAAAAATGCATGTCACAGTTTTTCACACAAAAAGAGTTAAAAAGATTCATCTGAGATTGACTTGAGAGGGTTGCTATATCAAATGGTTTTCTATTCACTTTTGTTCTTCATGTTTCTTCTTCATTTTGTGTTTGTGTTAACTGCGATCTACACCATCCATGGAAAATCTAAGCGTAACACTCAAACATTTTTGAACCAATAACATTTGCTGATGTTATGTGCATGTAAGGGTGAGGAATCATATAGATATAGAAGAAAAGGCAGTGTCAGAGTTAGCTCTTATATATTGTGTGTCTGTCTGCACCCCTCATCCCTTAAGATGCCTTCCAGTTTCCACCAAGGGTTAGGGTACTTCCCCTCAACATGTCCTGCTGTTTAACAAGATATTGTCATGTGCTGGAGTTTATAGGCTCCAAACTGGTATGATGGGTGCTTTTGGCAAGCTCCAGGGTACTTGAGCATGTTTTACTATTGGTCAATTTCTTCTCTCAATTCCTACAAAGGTGGCAACAGCCACACCGCTTTGCACTGTTGCCAAGTTCAATTTTTCTGGACGTTAAGAGATTATTGCAAGTAGGAACTAGGGGTAACTAAATTCAACTGCACTGACTGCAACGTGGAAAATCTAAGAACATAATAATTGTTGATAGTGTCAGTGCCAAGATTCTTGGATGTCATGGGCCATTTGCTGAGCTTTGACCATGAGGACCATTTTTATCTATGGTTGAAACTGCGAAGGATACTCGACATAGCGTGATCATCGGCTTGAATTGGCTTCCTCTAGCAGTTAGTTCTTGAGTTATAATGTTCTAAGTCCACATATATGTCTATTTTTCAAACATTCTATCATAATTTTGGCTGAGTTGAAGTTGTCTCAAGAATTGAATCAAATAGGCAATACTTGGCATAGTCAATATCTATTTTCTACATGGAGTAATATCCTTTATTTCTTTCGTAGATTTGTAGATGAATTTACGATTGCGAAAATTAATTGATGGTGATAAAACTTTCCTATTGAAGTATATGGACAAAAGGACTATTGGATGAATTTACATTGTTGTTTGAATAGTTTTGAACTCCACCAAGACTAAGTTTATTTTTTCTATTGATTTAATTGATATAAATTTATGATTTTATATTTTTAACTGATGTTCAAATGTTACACATTTACTATAACTTTCTATTGATTATATTTTTTAATATTATTTTTCTCGTGCATTGCGTAGGTACTATACTAGTATCATTTAATGTCATCTTGATATAATATCAAGCACTAATAGCACTAAATAACATTACTATAAGTTTTTCTATCTACTTGCTTAACCGTTTTTCTTATTTTTTTTTTTCCTTTTCAATTTGAAGTTGTCTTCGATTGAAATTTTGTAGCCCAGCCAAGCACCCCTCACAACATGGGCCGCGCCTGCATATATGCCCCACACCCATAGGAGGGGCGCTCACGACTTGGTGAGCAGAACTATGTCTTGTCTTCCATATAGGTTTGAGTTTAAAGATATTGTTGTTAAAAAAATTACAGATAATGGATAAGAGCATTGTTGTGTTTGTGGTACTGTTGCGAGTTTTTCTACTAAAACAGATCTTATTTCTGATTTGGAACTAGATATGTCCATGCAGCGCTCAGTTAGTGCCATATGGAGAGGTCAACTCGGCCACCTCCCAAAAACAACCCAAATCGCCCATTTTCCAACGTATGATCCTTATCTTCATCTGGCTCTTCATCTCTGATGCCACCACTGCCACTCTTGAAGATGGCACTGCCTCTTTTTCGTCCATTTCCCCGTCGGCAGCTGTATTTCAGCACTCCCACACATATTCCTCTACTCTCTTCACCACCATACTCTCAACTCTAGGCTTTCAGGAGTTGTCCACTGCCACTACTTCCGCTAATCTCTCGGCCATTACTCGTTAATGGTTTGGAAATCACTCGTCCAGATTTGTTTAACAATGGTCTCGTTATTATCCATAGACTCGAGGGCTTCGTGTCGCACCTGTTTCTTCTTTCCTATAACGTCGAGCGTATGGCGTCACTCTCCTTCCCTCCGCCGGAGCTCTCGAAGACGGTTGCCGTCCTTATCTATTATACGCCTAATGCTGAAGGATGCTGACATATCCAGGGTTGGCTATATAAAGATCCTTTAGTTAATTGATATATATTTTATGTTTTGATTTGAGGGAGATTTAATCATCTAACACATCTCTAGTGTTTAGTCGCTATAGTTTGAAGGATTTTCCACTGATCAATGTTAATATTTTTAAGGTTTGATGTTTTGATTTTCTTGTTGCTGTTTTGGCAGTGTGAAATGGGGTTTGACATAAGAGCTGAGAGAGATGCGTCTGTTATTGTGTTCAAGGAGAACCAGATTTGGGGGGTTTTTTGGTTAATTGGAGATGACCGGCCTGAGATTTTTGCATAGTAGCGCTGACCGGTGTCACCTAAGTGGATCTGGTTCCAAGTTAGAAACTAGATCTGTTTTCTTAAAAAAACTCACTGTTATACGCTACTATAGATGTGAGACCGTCACAAATCTTTTACTGAAGAAAGTTGTAAACCTCCTCATGCCTAGCTAGTTTGTCCAATTTTTTGGATAAATGTATATAGCTCTTGAGGAGTTTAAAGATGAACAGAATTTCTATTGATAGCCCAAGATATTTCATTTGAATCATAATGTGCCAAATGCAACTGTAGCTTCTTGAAATGATATAGTTAATTTGAGTAGTGTATTATTACTGCATAACTAGACTTTTTTTTACCTATGCATTACACAGATAGAGTTATAGTGTACGTTCATATCAAAATTAATGTGTAAGTACATAATCATATTATAAATAAAGTACAATATACATGTTGTATTGTATAAAATTACAAATTGATATGCGAATTACAAATCACCATAGGATATTTGTAGTAAACTACCCGAGTCTACAATTCTTGCCTCCTCTAAACACGTCGTGTAAGTTCACACGTCCAACATATATAAAGTGACAATAATTAACAGTTAAATAATCAAATCGTAATACATTATTATAACTATGACTCTAACTTCTCACTCGTGTGTTGTACGAGAAGATTAATTCTAAAAAAATCCATAATGATGAATAATAAAATATTGAACATGTATGTATCATCAGATTTGTATAATAAAATCAATAATTACACAGTTTTGATTTAGTATTTGATACATTAAATTAATATTTTACTAATAATATATTAATAGTTACTCGTTTATGTATTCGATTAATACTTTACTATATTTTACTTTTAAATCATCTAACTTATTTAATATTATTAGTTAACAATCTAGAACTACTATCAGGCATGTACATACACGTATTCTCTTGATACCCGTTTAAATAAAAATTTTCATACTCATAAGAAAGTACTCTGTCGGCATACCTTTTTATAAGTAAAATTAAAAAATGATAGTTATAATTAGAGTATTAGATAGTGATAAATTCGTAAAAAAATACAAGTTAGACTTTTTAATATAAAAATAGACCATATATGTAGGGAATCCTAAAAAAGAAAATGATACCAAATAATTAGAATAGAAGAAGTAATTTTTTTGTGTACGTCCTTTTCTTCTTATGAATTTCATATCTCTTTATTCACAAAACTTTCGCTAAAATTCATTGTTATCTTCGTGAAATTAAAATATCGATTTATAAATTCAAGACTAATTAAGAATCAATTAGTATTTAACCGTACGTTGCGTGTAGAGATAAATTACCAATATTTCATATTAAAAAAAAATTCATTACATAAATTGCAGAAAACAATAAATGGTTACAATAATAATTAAATCAAATGAAATAAAAACATAAATTCAATCAATATTTTATAAGCTTCACATCTATAGAGAAAAAAGATAAAAAAAACATTATTTGCATCATCTACAAAAAAATATATATATTAATAGTTACCCGTTTATGTACTCGATTAGTGCCTTACTATATTTTACGTTTATATCATGTAACTTATTTAATATCATTAGTTAACAATCTAATAATACGTATCGGGTATGTACATACCCGTATTTACTCGATACTCATTCTCATAAAAATTTTCATACCTATAAAAAAGTGCCTTCTCGACATACTATTTTAACCAGATAATACCATGTTTCCTCACATACAATCTTTACTGGGTGATATTTCATTTTATTTTGTACAAATACTCATAATATCACGTTGCTATTTTAGTCTAGCAAATAACAAATATAATCTTTAAAAAATAGCATGA
>CAVNYN010277214.1:1441-16024 GCA_963692815.1 Nyctanthes arbor-tristis
TGCTGTAGAGCTTGAGTATTTTTCTTGTAATACTTGGGGGTTGTGGGTTGGTGAGTGAAATTCTATATGGTTGTAGCGACTTGAATCATATAGTGAAAAGCTTTGATAGTCCGTAAATTTGTCTTCGTTCTTTTATTTTTCCCTTGTCTCATCAAATTTCTTAAACAACGATCCTGCGGGCGTAATCAGGGGATCTACATTAATTCCCAACAATCTATACTCTGATTTTCTGCCCCTTCGTTTCATTTTGTAGCCTAAGGTCATCCTGAAGATGATAGGACTCCTCTAACAGAGGCCATTTCGGCATGCTCAACTGCAAATTTGTAGTTGCTAATCAAGGTTAACTTTAACTAGTTTCTTTTCTATTCCTTATTAGTGATTGAAGCCATTCCCTGAAAAGGGAGAGGCGAGAACTATGAATTTGGGTATGCATCCTCTATTAAGCTAGAATTTAGCATGTTGATATATTCTTTGCATAGTATATATACATCAGTTTTGATTCATTTGATGCATCAATCATATATAAGGTATCATACAATATCCGTTGCATTTGATCTCCTCTTAAAGAGTTTCGAGTTATGCTGTTTTGGTTTGATTGCATGAACTTAAATGTTCTAAATGCCAGTAGTAGCTTTATTAATTGGAATAGAAAATGATGCTATGAAAGTCAGTGTTAAGTTGCAGTCACGATCCTGTTTCCAATGATTCTTATGTTTAGGACGTCACTTGCATGAGAGGTTGGTTTTCTGATCCATGGAAGTAAAGTGACTGTGTTTTCCCTTTATGGAGATGAAAGGACTATTGGCTTGGAGTAATGCTCCTCTCAAAGTACAAATATTTTGTGGTTTGCTCTTTTCACACTGTTATATCTTAATTGCAATTTGTATTTCAACATAATTATATTCATCTGCAAGCTATGAGCTTCAATCCAGGAATTTTTTGTTCTCTTCTATTTTTTAGTGTTTACCCATATTATTTCTAGGCATCAGCTTGTTATTGGGAAATCTAGAAACATCTGTGTTCCCTTTTTCTTTCTTCATAATCCCACATATTTATTATGGTTTTAGAATCAGATGGATGTTTGGCGAAAACAATGTTCTCAATCATGCTGTTTTTGACGGTTATTCTGTTACTCTTGCTTTAGGGAATTAGAATTAGAGGTCTTCTTCCTTTTCTTTTTCACAAAACATTTAATCAAATCCCTGCCTATTATCTTAAAATTTGAAAAATACGAAACATGTTTCGGCCAAAAAATACATTCAATGCATGATTGTGCTTTTTTATTTGAGTAATTATATTATAAATGCAAGATACTCAATGAAAGTTCACCCGCTCCAATTGGTGCGGTACATGTATGTGAAGGTACGGTCACGGGTACGAATAATTGGGCTTGCAAAATAATTTGTTCCATTAAATATTGTGGAAACAGGCTGGGCTTTGAAGCAGGTCGGGTTGGACTGGGCCGATGATGTTGGGTGAGTTTTTAAAAAATTTTGTGGCCCAAAACTGTAGAATTTATAGCGGCGATATTGAGGTCGTTGCTATCAATGTCGTTATAATAGGTCAAAATTTCATCAGGCTATTGATTGATACAGGCTTATAGTAACGACATTGTCTCCGTGATTATATTACATATTGATTTTCTCTCCTCACCACCACACATTCGATTTAACCACTCGGGCTACTTCAATTCGACTTCTTAATGCTATAGCCATTACTTAAGCTATAATCTTCTTATAATTTTCTTTTTTCAGATTTTGTTAATTATTTGTTTTCAACATCTTAAATCATATCTACTTGAGTTATCATGAATTAATTTTCTTCATCTCAACGTTAATAAACCCTAAAATTTGTGGTTGAATGAAACTTTCAAACTTGATCAAGAAAAAAAATAAGAAAAATAATAAATAAATAAACAGAAGAAGGGAATAAGACGCCATGAATGTAGATAATCCAAATTAAAGAAATCAAATCAAGAGGAAAATCAAGAAATTACAAGAAGTTTGTCACTCAGCTTGCCTGAAAAGAGAGTCGGGAAGGCGACGAATGATAAAAATGAAAATGGAAAAAGGAAAATAGAAAAGGAATGAAAAGAAGAGGTGGCCAGGTCCACGGAGAGGATCTAAAATGATGGATGTATTTTTGGTTTCTTTTTTTCCTTTTGGTGTTTGAAAGGACTGATGTTATATTTACTAAAATATTCTATTACAAGCTTGTTCTGTGGAGCTCTATAGGTAAAGCAAAAAATTTATCAAATTAATAACAATCACACATTCTCTTATAGATCTAAATCTCCTTTACATGAAGCTCTAAAAAACAAACTCGTGAATTTGTAGTAAATTACCGATTGATATGATCCCCAATCTAACCCCCCCCCCCCCCCAAAAAAAACAAAAAAACAAAAGCACCTCAAATTTTCAATTGATGAAATTTTGAATAATTAATTATATGCAAAAGAGTTGGCACATTATTTGAATATCAGACTGCTCCATTTCATATTATTATTGCAACTAAAGATGATAAACGCCAGATGGATCTCCCCTTTACTAAAGATGATAGTCACATAGCAGTCTTTGATATGGCACCATATAAAGCACCGGGCCGGGATGGATTTAATGCACACTTTTATCAGACTCATTGGGAAGAAATTGGGGATTCAGCGGCAGAGGCGTCTCTAAAGTGTCTTAATGATGGGTCGAATATGTTTTGTGTTAATCGAACGACTCTGTTTTTAATTACTAAGATTAAGGAGGCTAAGAAGGTGACGGATTTCCAACCTATTAGCCTTTGCAACGTGCTCTACAAAATTATAAAGCAATGGCTAACAAATAAAGACTATCCTTCCATACCTCATTGATGAGAGTAAAATCGCCTTTATTTCAGGTAGACAGATAATGGACAATGCTATATATGATTGTTTTTGAGAGTCTTCACTCATTCAAAAAACGGTGTAATGGACTAAAGGCGTTCTTGCAGTGAAACTTGACATGAGCAGAGCCTATGACCGTGTTGAATGGGATTTTCTCATGAAGGTAATGAAAAAAAAGTGATCCTCACCAAGATGGCAGCGGCTAGTTTACAATTGCATATCATCAGCAAGCTTTAGTATCTCTATTAATGGCCATACTATAGGTAGCTTCTAGAGTACAAGGGGTTTACGACAAGGATGCCCGCTCTCACCTTATTTATTCATTCTAGCGTCTGAGGACTTTTCAAGTTTAATCCGGCAAGCCGAATCAGAAGGTTCTCTTGTTGGTTTTCAATGCTCTCGCCAGTCCCCAAGAGTGAGCCATTTATTTTTCGCAGATGACTCTTATTTTCTTGCGTGATACCAATTCGGATACTCTAGCTCTACTTGAGATTATCCGTACCTATAATTAGTGTTCTAGTCAGATTGTACACTTTGATAAATCATCCTATTATTTTACTCCTAATGTTGCCAATTCTATTAGAAATGATATTACGCAAAGGCTAGGAGTTAGTGATAGGAATTTCAATGTTTTGTATCTCGGATTTCCTATTTTGATTGGTAGGCAGAGGAAGCGCTCCTTTGAAGTTTTGGTGGACAGGTTCAAAAAACGTATTGGTGGATGGAAGCAGGCTCTCTCTTAAGCAGAGGCTGAGAGGTCAAATTAATACTTCATGATCACGTTATTCCGAGCTATCATATGAGTTTATTTAGACTCCCATTGTAACGCTCCAAAATTTCGTTTATGTTTCTTGAGATTTTTTTTGGAATTTTTAGAAATCAAATATAGTGCTATGCTCAATTTTATAAAGGATAAAAATTATTTATTAAGAATAAAATATAATATTTTTAAGATGACGATTACATATTAAGGATAATTGCTACCTTAAGGTAAATGTGCAATTAAACGAAAATTTAATTCCAAGTAGCCCTTAAGATAAACTATAAATAGCTGGAAATTAGAATAATTAATTAATAAGAAATCGTTGAATTCAGGTACATCTCATCCGCCCATTTTCCTTCAAAAGTGGCTTGCCAAGTTTTATTACCTGGACAGCTACCTTGCAATACCTGGCTGGCCAGGTAGGTATTGCAAGGTGGTAATAAAACTTGGCCAGCCTTATCTGGCCAGCCAGGCTTTTACCTAGCCAGCTAGGTATTATTACTTGGCCAACTAGATTGTGTTTTGGCCAGCCAATCTAAGTGCCGCCTAGCGAGGTAACCTACTCGGCTAGCCAAATAATTCCTGAATCCTTCAACATTTATATTTTATAGCATTATTTAATATGTGATTATACATGTGATGTAGGGATAGTGTAACGCCCCAAATTTTAATTTATGCTTCTTGAGATTTTTTTGAAATTTTAAGGAACCAAAAAAATGTTATACTCGATTTATTAAGGATAAAATTATTTATTAAGAATAAAATATAATATTTTTAAGATGACGATTATCCGTTAAGGATAATTGTAAAGTTTATGCTAGGGTAAATGTGCAATTAAATGAAAATTAATTGCAAGTTAGCCCTTAAGAAAAACTATAAATAGTTGGAAATTAAAATAATTAATATTATTAAACATTCAAAACCCAGGAAATCTGTCTGCCCATTTTTCTCTAAAAAAGCCTGACCAGCCGCCTTTTGATACCTGGCCAGCCATGTATTAATACCCCGCCAGCCAACTAAGTACCTGCCCAGTCAGGTAACATGTTCAATTAGCCAAGTAATTTCTACACCTTTTTAACTTGTATACTTTATAGTATGGTTTTAATATTGTGTATATACATGTGATGTAGGGATAGAGTGTTCAAGCAGCTTTAGAGGTAAATGTGATAACTCCACGTACAATACAAAGCTTAATTTGTTGAGTATATGCTTCTTACATGCGATACGTGAATGATGCAAGCATTTTTGCTCCTGTACATTAATAGATTGATATTATTATATCATGCATGATGTGTGACACGCCAAGTATGCATAAATTGAGAATGTAGATGATTAGCATGCGTGAGGAACATGATGTGGTGAGTTGTGCATTGGTAATGCTGTGGATGATTTGCGTGAGGTCCCAATATAATGCACCGTTTACGTAGCCGTCTGGGTAAATATACCACTTGGGGCAGTGTACCCCTCATAAGTGTTGGAGGCTCGGCAGCTGGCTGACTGGTTATAAACACTGGACACAGTGTTGGGGGCCCGGTGGCCCTACTATTTGGGTATATATACTGGACGCACTGTTGGGAGCCCGACAGTAGGTATGATATGGTCAAGCCTTGTCTTTTGATATTGGTAAGTCCTTGGCGACGGTCAAGACATGGTAAGTCCTTGGAAACAAGGCAAGTGTGTGCTGTATATATTGACATGCCTTATTTATGACGAGCTCATGCGGTGCTTTATACGCAAGACGCGGGCCCTGTACGACTGGTCGTTGTGTGTAGAAGTGTGAGTTCATTTGTTAGACATCATGAATAGACCATGCATGTTATCATGTTTACTGAGTCTTTATGGCTCACGTAGTGGCTTTGTACTGTAGATTTACGTGTCAACAATGCGGACCATTGAAAGTTCAAGAAGGGTTCTACTGAGATACGCTGTATCATGCCGATTTTATCAGGGTAAATAATTATATTCCACTATGCCACATAAAATAGTGTACTCTATTTTTCTCGAGAGGCGGGTCGTTACAGATGGAGTGTTCAAGCAGCTTTAGAGATAAATATGATAACTCCAACTTTTTTTTTTAAAAAAAAGAAACCACACCATGGCATTTTAATAAAACAGAGCAAAATACAAGACTCGGCCTCTTGGAGAAAGAGGCCAAAACAACACATAGGACTAATAAGGCTATGTACAGCCCAATCGGCCCAACACATACAAAGAAATAATAGACTCAAAACGGGCTTGAAAACCCAACAGTAGGTGACAGCTGTTCGACTTAAGAGACAGAAAATACATGGACTTGAAGCCCATCAGTAACAACCTGGCCTAAACACCGAAACAGGCCCAAAGGCAACACAGAAAATAAAAACAGCCCATCTAAGCCCAACTTTGCTCATCCAAGATGTTTCTGGTTCATTCACATTCTGTTCCGTTCCTTTTAGTTCCCTTCCTCGTCATTATCATCAAAATGAAGTCTTGTATAAGCTCTAGCTGCCAGAAGTGATGTGAATCGTGCAAGAATAATTGCATCATGCTTGCTCAAGTGTTCTATGACCAATTGCCTGCCCAGAACATTTCTTGGTAGGTGGGGTTGCTGTGCCAGTATGATACACATGTCATGAGCAAAGTCTAGTAGAATGTCCTTTGGAATGGTCCTATAATGATCCTACTCGAAAAAGTTTCACCCACTAATATATTCAGACTTCAGATGATCGTCACTGATATATTCAGTCTTCAGATGATCGTCAGTTAGTTTTGGGTACCAAATCTTTGCATACTCCACTGGGTTGAGGAAGAGGTCTATTGTCGCTTTAAAATAGAATAGATCGATGAGGTGTCTGTTTGCTGGCTCTCTGCAATGAGGTTTCTTCTCAGTGTAATGTCGTTGAAGAAGGTAATCCACTTTAACTTTGCATTCATCTAAATCTTTTGTTGGATCTTCAACATCAAAATGAAATTTTCCTTCATCAAAGCAATAAATATGGACTTTTAGCTTGCTTGTTGGTTCTTCAGTTGCATCCCTTCTCATAACCTGCATAATTATCCAAAGGGAGTTGTGTTAGCGGGAAAATTAGGGGAGGGAGTTTTCAATCAGGTCTATATTTGGCCCTTCTATGTGTTTGCTGAATTTCCAGTGAGGGGAAAGCAAATGTGAATTTTGGTTGGATTTTGGTAGGATTTTTGGCTGGCTGTTGGCTTATAAATAATGAATAAGGTTCTGGTTCTCAATTCATAAAATCTCAGGTTGTTAGGTGGGATTTGAATGGGTCAAAGGAAGGAATACATTGCAGTTTCCAATGTAGCTAATTCTACTACTGAGGGACAATGCAATTCAATATGAGTCAAAGGGAAAGGTTGGGGAATCAGATCAAGGCTGCCAGATTCTCTGTAAAGTTCCCAATGAAAATCTCAAACTCCATCAGCCATCAGGTAAAGTAGATAGAAGGGACAAAATAAATGGTGTTAACTGTTGTGGTAAGTGAAACTTTGATGGTCTTCTGAAAGATGGGGGATAAAAACTGTGAAGACAAAGTTTCCAAAGCTTCCACTACAGATTGGGCAGAGGATTCCCAAGAAACTAATTCAATATTTTGCTTCTCTCTCTTTTTTCCCTCTTTTCCCTTTTTTTCCTTTCTTTTTATTGTTTTTTTTCTCTTTTTTTTTTTAACAAAGCTAGTAAAACTTAAAGAAGTCATCAGGATGGCTAAACCAAACAGTCATTGATAAAAAAAAAAGGATAAGAATCTATCAGTAGACCTCAGTAGGCTGACCCCTTCATGGTTAGGATTCTGTAAAGGTCGCTCGAGGTAGAATTTAATGCTCCCTAGAAAGAAGAACAGGTTATCTGACTTTTTCCTTTTTCATCTTCTTAAAAGTGGAGTGACTTGATCACTCAAGCAACTCCCTTCAAGGCTGTTCCACTACACATAGAGCTATAGTGCCCTCCATTACTCATGTCAAGTCAAATCCAAACGGAAAGGCTCCCACAATCCTGCAATCCAAACATTGAAGAATAAACAAAGTAAAAACAAATGTGTATTGTGCAAGAAAGTGCATTTATTGGATAAGGTGCAGGGCTATATAAGGTGCAGGGCTGTATAAGATGCAGGGTTAAAGATAAAAAGATTTTGGTCAGATTCTCTCCTCATCTCTCATGGATTACAAAGGGTAGGGAATTGGTTTCTATTAGTAAGATAGGGTTATCTGCGAATCTGTCTCATGTAATCAAACCCCTCTTTTTCTTTTTGTATAATGTCAGCAATCAGTGTAGAGCAGCTTCTAGCAAGAACTTGAAAATTTTTCCTCTGGTTAAAAGCTTCTAGGGCTAAAATATCTACAATAGAATTCCCGTCCCTCTAGATATGTTGGATTTTAAAGTTCCTGGACTGAATTGTGACTTGGTTAAAATCTAATTGTGATATCTAAGGTTTCCAAGACTCAATCCTACAAATAAACTGTTTGGCCATATGTTCCTATCCAGCCCAAGATTTCTCCTACATAAGATTCCCTTTCCACAACGTTAGTACCATATTTTCTGTCTACCAAATGACCATGTTGTGATTCATTTTCTCTCCACTATGCTTTGCATTGTTCCTTTCATTCTATAAATGCCATAAAGTAAGACATGGAATTAAAGTCCTAATATGACCTGGTTTAGTTCTTTTTCCAGAAAGGAACTATTTAGATATTGTTTCCTGCACTGAGTTATTTCTGTTGGTTGGAACCTGAAACATGTCTTCAAAATGCTGTTAGACTTTCTCAGCAATCGGATTGGTAAGGAAAACATGTTCAACATTTTCACACTCACTGCAACACTGGCACTTAAGGTAAGAGAATTTGGAATCTCTTACTAATGATATAAGATACTAGAACCCATCCTCTTAGTAGTTTCCAAAGGAAAATACTGACTTTGGGTAGGAGGCTTTTGTGCCAGATAATTTTGCTTGAAATTTGATAGTTACTTTTTATTCTAATTGGGTTCCAAGAAGATTTAGAAGTAACAAACCAAAAGAGTTTGGTTTCCCAATGGGCATGTCCTCTCTTTCAGGTTCCACAATGATCCTATTAATCTGTTGTACTAGGTGGTTTGGTAAGACTTGTCTGAGTTTCTCTTCATTCCATTGGTTTCCTTGTCTAAACTCCTCAATCCTTGTAGAGATGTATTGAAAATGGAGATATTTTTCCATAAGAGGTTGATCTTCAATCCAATGGTCTGTCCACAGGTAAGAGTCCTCTTTATTAATTTCCCAAATAATTTGTTTTTCAGTAAGAGGAGACACTTTTAATTCTCTTGCAAACTCTGGAATCACTTAGTTTAACTTTGTTTTGCATGGAATGAGCTCCTTCACAGTACTTTTCAGACATAATCTTGGCCCAGAGGGATTTTTGGTTCCTGAATTTCCACCAAAGCTTCATAGAGAAGCACTCCACCATCTCAGAAATTTTTTTGACTCCAATACCATCTTCAATCTTTGGTTTATAGATTTTTTCCCACTTAGCCCAGTGTATTTTGTTTGAGTTCCTGGTGTCTCCCCAAAAAAAAAAAATTTGCACAAATCTGTTCCAATTCTTTACATATATATATATATATATATACTTGGGGGAACTACTAACCATCAAAGTGTAAATAGGAGTTGCCCTTAAAACACTCTTAATCAGTGTCAATTTGGCCCCAAGTGAAAGAATTTACATTTCCCATCCATTGATCTTCTGTGTAATTTTTTGACATATGTGCTCAAAGATCTGTCTCTTACTATTTCCTTTATGTAATTTGATTCCCAAGTACGACATAGGAAGCTCAACCTGTTGAAACCCAGTAATTCTCCTAATGTCACTTATCATATGCTGTGTTGATTTACTGCTAACCAAGAAACCACTCTTTCTTTTTGTTAATCATTTGTCCAGGAACCTTTTCATATTTCTCCAAAACGTTCACAATAGCCTTCATACAAGTTTTGTTTCCATTAGCAAAAACCACTATATCATCAGCAAATGAGAGGTGAGAAACCGTTTTCTGTCTCCCAAATTTAAACTGCCAAGAAGGATGTTGTGTAAGGCATTTGTCCAAGTTTCTGGTAAGAACTTCAGAAGCAACAATGAAGAGCGCAAGACAGAGAGGATCTCTCTACCCCAGCCCCCTCTCATCTTGGAAAAAACATTCAGTTCTTCCATTAATCAATATTGAGAACCAATTTCTAGAGATACATCTATTAATAAGATTGATCTACTGTGGTGAGAACCCAAATCTTTGTAATACTTGAAAAAGATACTTCCACTCCAATCTGTTATAAGCCTTCAACATATCCAACTTCAAAGCAACATTGCTGCCTCTCACTTTTCTATTTAGCTCATAGATTAGTTCCTGTGCAATAAGAGTATTGTCACATATTTCTCTGCCCTTAATAAAAGCACTTTGATTGAGAGAAATGAGTTTAGGTAAAATGTTAGCCAATCTGTTAGATATGATTTTAGCTACCAATCTCTAAAAAATGCTATACAAACCAATAGGCCTAAAATCAGTCCATGTTCTTTGATTTTCATTTTTTTGGGATCGGACAGATAGTGGTATTAGCTAGAGCTCTGTGTATGAAATGCCCACTGAAGACATTCTGGATGGCTTCAAAAAGATCATCCTTTATGATTTCCCATGTTTTCTGAAAAAACAAAGATGTATAGCCATTTGGTCCGGCCATATTATCCCTGTTCATCAAAAAGAGATTGCTCTTAACTTCATCTTCCAGAGGTATACTCATCAATTTCTCATTATCCTCTTGGGTGACCATCTGGGGGATAACATATAGGAATTCCTCATCATTCTCAATATTCTCACTTCTATAAAGATTCTTGAAAAACTCTACTTCTGACTATGCTATTTCTTGTTGGTCTGTAAGTATGTTCCCCTGCTACTCAATTTCGGTGATCCTATTTCTTAGATTCATTTTGCTAACTAGTTTGTGAAAATTCCAAGTATTTCTATCACCACACTCAATCCAGTGAACCCCTGCTTTTTGCCTCCAAAGTTCCTCTTCCCAATCCAGCTTTTGTGTTAGCATTGCTTTAGCCAAATGGAGGCCCTATCTATTTTTAGGGCTATTATTTTTTTTCAAATTCAATTTGGGCACAATCTGCCCACAATGTATGAATATTTCTAAAGACTTGCTTATTCCATTTCCTGATGATAGACTTTAGCCTCTTCAATTTTATCCATAGTCTCCAAATTCCATCTCCTTCACATCGGGTTTCCCAACTCCTCTAAACTAAGGGAATAAATGTATGATGTCGAGTTCAAACATTTAAAAATCTGAGCGGAGTAGGTCCATTTCTTTCCATAGTCCATTTTTCCAACAGAATGGGGAACTGATCCGATCCTGAGCTATTTAGAACCTTTATTTTGCAATCTTTAGCCTTGTGTGAAAATTCCAAATTACCCAATATTCTATCTAACTTCTTGTTAACTCAATGATTTGACTAGGTGAAGCTGCATCCTTCAGCTCCAATGTCAAGAAGTCCACAATCAAAGATCATTTGTTCAAATTCCATAACCAGACGCTATCTACTAATAATCCCTGAACTAGTCTTATTGCTGTTACGAATGATATTGAAGTCTCCTACCAACATCCATGCCTCATCCATGTTTTCTGCAATACTTCTCAACTCATTCCACAAAGCACGTCGGTTGATGTAGTAACAATCTGCATAGATGGCGGTACAAAATGACAAGAAACCTGAGGGAGGATGGCTAACTTCCAAATGAATGAATTGATCATGTATAATTTCTGCACAGCATTGAATATCATCCTTCCAGCGATCTAGATTTTACCATTCCCATTAGAAATAGCATGCTGAAAACCAAGGTTTCTACAGTAAAACTGCATATTACTCTGATTCACCAAAGGTTTAATGATAACAAGCAAGTTCACTTTATGAATGTGAACAAGAATTTTGAGACGGTTTCTCGCGTTACTTTTAGCAATTCCTCTAGTATTCTGCATAATGCTATTAATCATTGGAAATTAAGAGAAAAACTAGAGCATGGCTTAAAGTTTTCCGAAGCCTCATCAAATTGGGATTCATCCTTTTAATCTTCTTCATTCACTCGCGTATTGTTAGCATTGGCCTTCTTAGTATCTGTATGTTGATAGTCCACCCATTCCTCATACCCTGGTAATTGGTTAAACCTGCATGGCCCACGAGATCTATTTTCTGGCTTGTATAGAATTTCAAATGAATTTTTCACAATAATATCTTTTTTGGCCCTAGTAATTTTATCCAATTTGTTTAAAGGCACAATATCCATGGGATCCTCATGAACAACAATAGCCCAATTCCTTTTTGGGCCATTTCTCTTATTTTCTTTTGGGGCTTTCTCAATTTTAGTCATGGTGTTAGGCTGGCCCCCTTCACACTCCTTATGCGGTGGCTGCCTTCCCATCTTATGAGGGATCCTTTTGCTCAAATGTTTTTCAAATTCAAAATTCCCACCAAAACTTTCTTTCTCCTCACCTTCTGCAGCATCTTGTTGACTTTATGACTCAGATTATGAAGTCAGCTCCCTTTCTGCAATGTCATTTCCATACTTTACTTCTATCGAAGTCTTACTTTCCAGCCTATTTCCCATTTGTTTTTCCTCATGTTGTCCCATTCTATCGTCCTTGTTGCCCTCATCTATCTGCTTATTCATGGGGTTTAAACCTTCTTCATATTGCCCATTTTCCAGCTTTTCATTCCTCATACACTGTTTCCCATTTTTAACTGACACATTCTCTTTTAACTTACTCAATTTCTGCGAATCTTGCATTTTGTTGTTCTCTTTTCCCAGAATACTTGTACTAGCCTTCATCATGTTTCTTTCAATATCAATTGCTTACTTGTCCATACGAAGGTTGGTAAGCAGTTTTAGTGGTAATTCTTGCCTGTTTCGGCTTTTTTCTGCTTCTGGTACAATTGGTGTCCTACTACACTGCCCCTTTTCAGCTTCATCATTGCTCTCCTGTGGTTGACATGCACCACTCTGTTCAACAGATTCATCCTCATAGATTCTTTTTCCTTTGTAGTCCCCTGCTTCTCTTTCCCTTTTTTCTGATGCATTGTTCTTCTTCATGGTTCAAATGGTAGCAGAAATTGCAGTATGTTGGGTGTTCTTCATAGTCAATCTTTTGTCAAAATCCTCCATCTTCTCTACCAATCCAAATGCGGCTTGGTTTTGGTTTTGAGACATCCATTTCAATACACACCCTAGCTAACGTTGGCTTTGACTTCCTAGCAGTAGTTAAGTCCACCAATAATGGACTGCCAATAGCACCAACAATGGCCAAAATGGCTTCCTGACTTTGGAGAAAAATAAACGCAGTCCCAGTAGTTTCACTCAAACTGGCACCACCGCTAACTCTCTATCTGGACTGAAGTTACTATCCTATTTCATAACTCGCATAGGTGCACCTCTTATGATCCATTTTGGTCGAATGAACCCAAATAAGTAATCTTCTTTCAAATCAAACTAAATCAGTAAGCGTTTCTTATCAATCCACCTGATGGTAAAGTCTCCTCGAACACCTCTACGAATCATATCTTCTTGTATCTATTCAATTTGGGGCCGTAGGTGAGAAAATTTTTTTACGATCACAAACCGGGCCATTTCTTCTATTTTTTATAGTGCTTCTTGGTAAAGTGAACACCTAGTTCACCCTGTATACAGATAGGCTTAACAATTGGGAGCATTGATTGTTTAGAATCACAGTAAAAGGGGTTGGTAAGGCACACTTCTTCTCCACACATTTTCTAAGCTCCATCAAATCATGGTGTATGTATTCCAGAAACAAGGGAGGGAAAGTCAGAAGGTTTAAATGGTTTAAACGGCTAAGCTATATTAGGTTGGGGAGCACCATTGTTATATCTGGATTTTCGACGTGGTTCATAGCTCTTAAAGCCCTGATATTCGGCCGGAATTTTGGTAGGTTTGTTTCTGTTACCACTGTTAAGTAGAGGTTGTTGCACTATTTCTACCTGTTTTGGGTATTTGAGGAGGAGGTTGGGGTTTCTATGGTGTCGAAACCCTCCATCCACTTCTTGTGGAGGTCTTCACACATTTTTTGGATAGTGGGAAGGTTTTTGAGTCAGTTATAGAGCTTTACTCTAGAAAAAATATGGCGCATCACTTCCATGAAAGGGAGGGTAAGGGATTTTGCTGTCGATCGTGATAATCCACCCGCGTCTGAGCAAAGGTCTTATCTCTATGCACCCCTGCTTGTGGTGGTGGAGGTGGGCGGTGTTGAGATCGGAAGAGCACACGAAGCTTCAATTTTAGGATAACTCTACCTACATTACAAAGCTTAGTTTATTGAGTATATGTTTCTTACGTACGGTACATGAATGATGGAAGTGTGTTTACTCTTGTGCATTAATAGATTGGTATTAATAGATTGGTACTATTATATCGTGCGTGATGTGTATTATGCCAAGTATGCATACATTGAGCATGTGGATGATTAGCATACGTAAGGAACATGTCATGACGTGGTGTGTTGTGCATTGTTGATACAATAGATGATTTTCGTGAGGTCCCCCCCATATAATGCACCGCTTATATAGCCATCTAGGTTTATATACCACCGGGGGTAGTGTACCCCTCGTGAGTGTGGGGGGCCCACCTACTATCTAGGTATATATACTGGATATAGTATTAGGGGCCTGACAGTGGATATATATGGCCAGGCTTTATCTCATGTTATTGGTAAATCTTTGGTAACGGTCAAGTCATAGTAAGTCTTTGGAAGTAAGACATGTGTGCACTGTATATATTGACAGACCTTATTTATGACGAGCCAATGCGGTGCTTTATACTTGGGACGCGGGCCCGGCATGACTGGTTTGTTGTGAGTGGGAGCATTAGTTCATTTGTTAGATATCATGAACATGTCATGCATGCTATCATGTTTACTGAGTCTTATGACTCACGTAG
>CAVNYN010277217.1:0-10597 GCA_963692815.1 Nyctanthes arbor-tristis
CATCAACATATTAACCAATCTCAATTCAATTCATACTCATTTTCCCATCTCATTATAACCCAATCATATTAAGGTTCAATGTATGCATACAAGATGTCTATTGCTTGTAGTAACTCTATAACACACTTTGGCCAACAAATTATCTTAATTCTACGAATTTAAAATCACTTTCTAACCCATATTTACATCATACAACTTCAATAATAATAACTTTGGGTATACGTAATTCTATATCCTTTAACACAATTAAATCAAAATA
Organism: Nyctanthes arbor-tristis; assembly: GCA_963692815.1. Lineage (NCBI taxonomy): Eukaryota > Viridiplantae > Streptophyta > Magnoliopsida > Lamiales > Oleaceae > Nyctanthes > Nyctanthes arbor-tristis. Next base: position 260 of record CAVNYN010277217.1, read on the forward strand.
GGGCTCAATATGTTTAACTTGATTAAATCCTTAAATCAATCCAACTACTTGAAATACTAACATCTCAAATAAAGCTCATGCTTCAAGAACCTTAAATGGATAATTAACCTTAAAGACCATCATTTTTCTTCCAATATAACTCATATTTAACCCACATAGCAAAAATCCTAAATTTAACACAATATAGAACACTTAAGTCTTCCACTTACCTATCAAAAATCAAGGAAAAATCGTGAAACACAAATAAATCAGGAACCCACTTCGAGTTTTGGTCCGGTCTTCTTCATTTTCCTTTCTTTTTCCTTCCATTTTCTCATTTTCTCCCAGTTTTCTCCTCCTTGGCCGAGCTCGGTGTTTGTCATGGGTTTGGTATGTGTTTTGTTTGTGAAAAATCCAATTGCAAGAAAGTCTCACCTATATATGTCATATTTGCACTTAAGACCCCCTCAACTTGTTTATGTGCTATAAGTTAGTCCTTGAGATATTATTTACCCATAAGTTCTTTAATATTTAATTTATTCACTTTAAATCTTTTGATAACATCTTACTTGACCTGAATAATTAAAATTTGACCTTGACTTGACCATTCCACCTTTGACTTTTAATCCATAAAATTGGAATGTCACAATTAATGCCATGAAGCACAATTTGCAGAATATCACCCACGTGATCCTTCCAAAGTTTGTTATTTCTGTGTTTTCAGATTGACGATGCAATTGTGCAAATGAGTCCCAACTTTTCCTTATCCTTTCATTGCAAAAAGTGGAAAACCTGATCTCTAAACCCAGGATTTCCTTCATGCAGCCAATGAACATCAACTCGGTTCCAACAGCACGGGCAAAGAGACATTCCACAAGCAAATATGATATGGTTTTAGGAGCTTCCTTACACAGAACACATTCTTCTTGAATCTACACCCTTTTGGTGCCAAGCCTCTCACGAGTCGGTAAACACTCTTGACATGCTTGCCACATAAATAATTTCGACTTAGCCAGAAGATGGAGCTTCCAAATTTTACCCTACGGTCCAGGAACTCTCAAGGAACCCGTCCCTTCTTTAGCTTCCATAACAACCCTGTAGCCCGATTTAATCAAGTATTCTCCACTTCTACTATAGTGCCACATGATCCTATCTGGAACTACCGCATTGGATAGTGGGGTGCCGCTGATTTCTTCAGCATCTCGGTTGGTAAAAAGAGCTCTAATTATATGCATATCCCATTCTCTATTATCTTGTTTAATGAGATTACAAACCCTTAAGTCATGCAACTCAGGATCCGCCATTGTTTCCAAACAGAAGTTATCATTTCCCATAATCCAAGGTCGGACCAAACATTAATATTCTGCCCCGTAACAACTCTCCATCTACAACCCGCTAGTAAAACATCTTTAGCTACCCATATACTTCTCTATGTATAACTCGGACAATACCCTACCTTAGATAAGAAAAAATCCCCTCTTGGAAAATACCAAGCCTTAAGGACTTGAGTTACCAATGCCTCCAATGTGTTCAACAACCTACATCCTTGCTTAGCAAGCATGGCCAAACTAAAAGCATTTAAAAATCTAAGACCCATACCTCCATCATCTTGCCTCTCACAAAGCTTTTCCCATCTAAGCCAATTAAGACTTTGACTTCTCTTCGAGCGTTTTTCCCACCAATACGAGTTATAGACTTCTTCACAAAGAGTCGTCAAAAGAAGAAATATGGACATACAGTAAGTAGGCACCGCTTGAGCCACTGATTTAATCAATACGGTCCTCCCTACCTTTGACAATAATTTCCCACTCCATCCTTGTAGTTTCTTCCAAACTCGGTGCCTAAAGAAGTTAAACACCTCCTTCTTTTTTTCTTCCAATGAGAGATGAGAGTCCTAAATACCGTCCCATATCAAGTCCAGTAACAATACCAAAGATAGATGATACATTTGGAGTCACAAACATACTTGACTTCCCAAAAATTGATTGACTGTGCCGAGGCTGATTCATACTTATTTAGGATGTTCTTCATAACACTAGACTCATTTTCTGTGGCTCGGAAGAAGAAAAAACGATCATCTGCAAATAGAAGGTGAGAAACACTAGGAGCATTCCTAGCTACCTTGCATTGATGAAGCTCATTATGGTTCTCAGCTTGGTGTAGTAACACGGACAACCCTTCGGTGCAAAGAATAAAAAGATAGAGATAAAGGATCTCCTTGTCTTAACCCTCGCTTAGGCATTATCGGACCTACTTCCTTCCCATCCACCAACATCATATATTGCACTGATTGAACACATAACATCATAACATCTGCCCAATCCAAAGAGAACCCCAATTTAATCATGATCTTATACAAGAAATCCCAATTGTCACGGTCGTAGGCTTTACTAATATCTACTTTCGTTGCCACCTGACCCTTTCGTCCATTCTTCCTCTTGTTCATTAATGGAGAATTTCATAAGCCACTAAAACTTTGTCCGTGATAGCGTGACCCGGAACAAAAGCTGATTGAGATTTTGAAATAATTCTAGGCAGCACTTTCTTCAGCCTGTTTGCCAATATCTTTACCAAAATTCTATACAAAACACTGCAAAGGGAGATCGGGCCTATAATCCTTCATATTTAGTGGTCACATTTAGGAATCAATGTAATGTTTGTATTATTCAAGTTGCTGGGAAAGCATTTATCAGAAAGCCATGAACAACAATGTTGGAAAACTTGCTCACCAATTATTGGCCATGCTCATTGATAAAAAGCCTCATTATGACCATCTGGCCCCGGTGACTTCTCTGGACTCATATGCTTAACCACATCGTTAAACTCTTCTCTTCTAAAAGAGCCATCAAACAAGAGTTATCTGCCTCATTCATCTTACTCTCCACACAGTCAATTACCTCAAATGACCTTTGGCCAACTTTATCAAATAGATTAGCGAAGTAATTCCAAGCCACTGCTTCAACGCCCTCTGCATCTTCTAGTATCACTCCGGAACTGTCTTGAATTTGATTAATTCTATTCCGTCATCTCTTCTCTGAATCTTTTGCATGAAAAAATATCACGTTAAAGACCCCTCCTTTGAGCCAATGTACTTTAGCCCTTTGTCTCCAATAATTATCTTCTTGTAATAAGTAATTCCCAACTCAAACCTCTTTTCTTTCAACAAATCTGCTGAGTTAGTATTAAAGTCACTTCTAAGTCGTTCGATTTCGTATTTCAAAGAAGTATCCCTTTTGTTAAAATTCCTTTGTCTCCTACTGCCCCAATGCGTAAGCCGTTGCAAACAATTTTCCATCTTCATCATTAAATCAGTTTCATCATTGCCAAAAAGGCTTCTCAATTTGTCATTGAAACCCGGGTCCTGCATCCAACAGTTTTCAAAACGGGCTTTCTTTCTACAGTGTATCTCCAGCTTCTCGTCAGTGATAAGCAATAGAGGTGAGTGATCTGACACTGGCGCCACCAAATTAAAAAGTCGAGCCTTGTCAAACCAATGAAGCCAAGAAGATGAGACTAACGCTCTGTCAAGCTTTTCTTGTACCTAGCCCATCATCCCTCTGCCTTTCTCCCATGTAAATTGATGGCCAATTAAAGGTAACTCAGTGAGGGCACAATCAGTCACCGGGCTACAGAATCCTTGTATTAAGTAATTTGGATGATCACGAGTCCCCACCTTGTCTATTGCGTAGAGGAGATCATTATAATCACTTATACAACACCACGAAAGAGCTGAGAGGCTGTGAATATAACGTAGCAAATCCCAAGACTTCCTTCTCCTATTACGTTCTGGATACTCGTAGAAGCTCGTTAGTCTCCAATCACCTTTTACGTTATCACAAACAATGAAATTGAGTAACACGAAACATAACAATCGTCTTTATTTATCCAAAAAACTGCTAGACAACACTCCAACCCTCTCTATCCACTAACAACACAGAGTGCTTCAATTTTATTCGAGTACACTAAAGTTTCGGAAATAAATATTACATCAGGTTGGCGAGACTTAACATTCCAACTGCCCGAGGGTTGCCAATTCCTCGACAGTTCCAACTGGAGCATCTCATTGGTCCCAGCAGGCATGGTAACCAGGTCCTGCTCCAAAAGAGTTTTTTGGCCCATTTTATAGGATAGTTGTCGAGTCCAAAAGCATTAAATGTTCTTTTCCTTTGTTGGGCTCTCCACTGCGTCTTCGTTTCCTTTCAGCAATATGCTCCAGCTTTTCATCCTCTTTGCCCATCTTATCTTCACAGCCCAAGTCAGCAGGGCTGATATAGGTAATTGACGGTCTGGAAGCCTCCAATCCACTACCTTTATTAATATTAATGTTCCTTCCTATATTAGCATGCATGCCAGTAGGAAATTTGCCTCTAATCTCTCTCAAATAATCTTGATCGAGACTTTCCTCTCTCCCTGCAGATTTAGTGCTCTTTCCATACTTAGGATAAGCTACCATGTCACCCTCTTCCCTCAGCCACTTCTCGCCTTGACATGTTGGAGCACGCAACCATACATCCCAACCTTTTGTAAGAGTTTCAGCACGAGTAGTAAAATGTTTTTCACAGAAACACTCTGAATGTCCCAATAAGCCACAATAATAACAGAAAGTGCTCAACTTCTCATATTTGAAATGCACAACCAAACATTCCTTGCCCCGACTTGATTTTTTGACACCACTTCAACGGGACTCAAACATCCACTTGCACCTTAACCCTCATGTATTCCCGCCAGATACCAACATTGTTGGTTGAATCATATTCAATGAATTTACCGATGAACTCTCCAAACTGCTTCCCAACATTCTTAGTTATAAATCCAACCGGCAGTCTATTGATTTGAACCCAAAAGTTCACAAAGAAAAGTGGAATCATATGTGGAATCTCTCCCACTTTAACCAATGCAATATCAATAGATGGTTGTCAAAGGTCCAAGGGCCACTGTCATAGACCCTTCTCATATCAAATTCATGATGAAACTGAAACAAGTACCGTTGATCCCGTATCTTCTTAACGGTCATCTCTTTTTCCGGCCTCCATAAGCCTGCCATCCTATTTTTCATGGATATAAAATGCACCTGACGATCAGTGAGAAATCTTCCTTTGAGACAAAGGCCAATACTTTCATTCACTTGCTCAGAGGCGTTATCCGCATTCAAAACGAATTCTTCATCCTCCTCCGCCAAGATGTTTAGATTATCGAAATCAGTTTCCATGAGATCACCAATAGAGATAGTGTAAAGACAAAACCAAATGAATAATCAAACTCAAACTCAAAACCAACAGAGTCCTCACACCAGAGAGAAACCAAAGCTCTCTACATAGAGAGAGAGAGAGAGAGAGAGAGAGAAGTTTGATTCCAAAAGAGAAAAAAGTTTGATTGAAGATGGGTTAGAAACTTAAATATAAGTTTAGTGACCAATCAGTAACATTTTGATAGTTCAGTGATCATATAGGTATTTCATTTGTTACATAACGGAACTGTTAAGTCACGTTATTTTGCCGTTAAGTCACGTCATCTCCTGTGTATAGCTATTTTTGTTAGATTCGTGCCAAGTAAAGAGCCTTATCTAATTTTGTAGAAGTTCTCCAATTACAAAGCTACCTTCACTGTGGTCCCCTTCTTCTTGGTCAAACTCCCCTCCTCCCTATTCTATGGCTTTTTTTATTTTGTTATTATGTATTCTGATTCTCAAGTGATTAATTCACATTAATCAGTAACTCAGTTGAATAATCCTCTTTGAATTTTCTGTAGATCTCTCTTTCCTTCTAACCTTGTTGCCCTCTCCTGTTTTCTCGCTGAACCGACCAGTCCAGAAGAGGGGAACGCGTTGACTCTCTCCCTCTCACCCAAAAAGATGAATCAGCAGCTCACAGTAGCCCAGATGAGAATGTCCCTGGAAAAGCTTGGTTGTTCCACTGAGGTAATATTACAAGTACAATTCAGACAAAACCTTCTCTCTCTCTCTCTCTCTCTCTCTCTCTCTCTCTACTTCACTTGACTGACCAAAGTGTGTCTTGTGCAGAAGTACGAGGATCCAACTCTGATGAGATTCTTGATCGCAAGATCAATGGACACGGAGAAAGCAGCTAAGATGTTTGTGCAATGGCTTCAATGGAGGACTTCGTTTGTGCCTCTTAATTACATCCCTGAATCCCAAGTTGAAGATGAGTTGAATGCAAGAAAGATTTTTCTGCAGGGCCTATCCACTACTGGATGTCCAGTTGTCATCGTGAAAGTCAAATTGCATTTTCCTTCCAAGGATCATCTGCAATTCAAGAGTATTTCTACTTATGCTTCATTATCTTTTCGTCATTTATCACATTTTGGGGTGTGTTTGATTGTCAAAAACTTTCATGGAAAATGGTGTTTTTCACCTAAATTTGAGCCTTTGTAGAGTTTGATCGGCAAATTTTTCCCTCAAAGTTTTCCATTTTTGGCCGTATAACCACAGTTTTCTTCAATTAAATGCTTTCTAACGTGAACTCCCCCATTTTCCATGGAGTCAAATAGGATAAAAAATCACAAGCAGCCACATGTATGACACTGCATGTAATTTCACAGAACATACCTGTGTGGCTTTTTGACTTGGCTGGTTGTTATTAGTAGTTGGGTCTATAGAAAAATTTCATAGATTCTACTTTCAATTAAATACGTTACAGAATTTATTTTCTATAATTTCATTACTGATAGTTCAATTTACAAGATAATATTTTCTTTTCAAGCAAATTCCATACTTGTAATTAAACGCACCAATTCTTTTGTTAGTGATTCTAATTTTGTGCAGGGGAACGATGGCTTTCTAATTTTTACCAGGTTTATGAAAACCAAACTTAAGTATACATGTAAAAAAAAAACTAGGAATCTGTTTGCCAATCATGTCCACATATTTCATTGGATAACAAGGTTAGCTAATAATTGGAGAAACAGAATCTTTGAATTATATATTTCTGGTAGTGAAATTTCTAACCTAAGCTCAGAAAAGAGGTTATCTTGGCCGTGGGCCATTGGATGGTCTGTCTGCATCCATTCTCTCATTTTTTTTTAAATTTTTTTTATTTTTTTGTCAAAGTGTCAAATTATTATTATGCTAATCATAATAATCTAATTTATATTTTCTTTCATGTCAATGTCAGAAATAACAAATATTTTGACTCTTTGTATATTGTACAATTCATTAGTCAGTTAGTCAATATATAATTTTTTTTTTGGTCAAATGTGATGCTTTACTTGACTTGAGCAAGAAGTTGAAGTTCCTTTAAGATTACTATTGAGGAGTAGGGAAGAGTAAAATTCGTCGTTTAATCTACTTGACAGAGGAATGAACATAAATGTCACAAAAATAACGTTACGAGATTTGAAATAAATGTGATTACTGAAAATTACAGTTACCGATCTGTTGGTGCAGGATTTGTGGTTTATGTACTCGACAAAGTCATTTCAAGGTAGTGTCTATAGAGAACTTATTAATGGTCTTCTTGTGAGATACATATATGGCTACTCGATTCTAACACGATTTTCTTTCTACCTTGACTCGTCAGTTCTTTCAGGGCTAAGGAAATAGGAAACGAGAAGTTGATTGCCATTCTTGATCTCAACCAACTTGCTTACAAAAACGTAGACACGCGTGGTATGATCACTGGTTTTCAGTTCTTGCAAGTAAGTTTTCTTCTCTAGTTGTATTGTACACAGCTAACTCTGGTAGCATGAGTCCTGCTATATGTTGAGAAATATTTACAAAATAGGGTAAATTCACATCTTACCCTTAAATTATTTTCTTTCCAGTTATACAATACACAGAGATAAGATAGTAAAATATCATACTTTCTAAAAGATTTTATAAAGACTTCCCAACAAATAACATTTTCTCTATTAGCACAGTACTAGCTTTTTTTTTTCACATTTGACGTTTGATCTTGTTTTTATAGTCATACTATCCCGAGCGCTTAGCGAAATGTTACCTATTAAACATGCCCCGATTTTTTGTGACTATTTGGAGATTTGTTTCCCGCTTCCTTGATAAGGCAACTTTAGAAAAGGTACATTTTCGTGTACTTGCTTGTTACACATTTTGTATCTATGCATTCTAAAGTCCTGTGTTAAGTAGTCTTGACGTTGGTGATGCGTACAGATAGTGATTGTAAGTGATGAAGTGGAAAGAGGAGAGCTTATTAGAACTATTGGTGAAGAAGCGTTAGCAGAAGAGTATGGAGGGCGAGCAAAACTCGTCGCGCTTCAAGATTTTGTACTGACACCAGCGGACAACTAACTTCCCAAGTATTTGGAGGGTTCGATGTTAGAGCACGAACAGGAACAATTACTATTGTATGCATTATTATTATTATATTCTCCAGTATTGATGAAAAGGAAAAAGAAATTACTAGCTAAGAACTTTATGATTATGTCTTATATACGTGATGACGATGTAATAATAATTAATGTACTACTAATGGTATATATTAATATATGTAATAATCCTACCGGTTATTCTTGATTTATAATTTTGATTTTTCAGATATGACTTAAAATTAAAATAGTACATTAAATGCTTTTGATTTTAATAATATATTCATGCGAGTCATGTGAATTTGATTCTATTGAGGCCAAATGCATAATATACAAATATGTTAACTCAGATATAAGGTAATTCCCAAACCCTCGTACTCTATTTTACAGTACTAATACTCTAAAATACAATACAATATACTCTATTTTAAAAAACCTCTCCAACCTACATATTCTATAACATTTTTTTTGTGGTACATAGTTTGTGTTTTATTTGCTTTTCAATGTTTTATGGAATTTTTTTTCTGTGTTTAAATAATTTAGATTACATAAATAATTAGTGTGAAATCATTTGCAAGTGTTTGGGAATGGATGAAACCAACACAAAATAAAAAAAAAATCTAAAAAAATCAAATCATATATATAAAACGAAGTTCCATTATTAAAAAAAAAATGCAACCCGTGAACACAAAATAATAATAATAATAATAATAATAATAGATAATAGATAATAATATACATGCTACGGCATTCCCGTAAATAAACGGATGCCATAACATTTCCAAGTGTTACAGTGGCGTGCCAGATATGGCGCAGCACTGTAGCAAATTGCAAAATACCGTGTACATAAAGCGTACGGTTGGCCCCCCAATTTGTAAGCTGAAATGGAGTAAAGCTAGAATATGCTTGGGGTGCTCTAAGTATGAAAATATGTTTTAAATATAGAAGCTCCTAAGCACATGAATAAGATGTGACCAGACATGAGTTTTTCTACCAAAAGAACCGCCCTTCTTTACATGGAGAGGATGGCTGATTTGGCTACCAAATTGTAACAAAAAGGGTCCAGACGAGATGAGTTTTCGTGCTATGCTGGTTTCTCCCAAATTTGTGGTGGGCCATATGAAATTTAGGGGGAAACCAAAGTGGCACAAAAACTCATCTCATCAGGCTCTTTTTGTGACAAGTTGGTAGCCAAATCAGCCATCCTCTCCATGTAAAGAAGGGCGGTTCTTTTGGTAGAAAAACTCATGTCTGGTCACATCTTATTCATGTGCTTAGGAGCTTCTATATTTAAAACATATTTTCATACTTAGAGCACCCCAAGCATATTCTAGCTTTACTCCATTTCAGCTTACAAACTGGGGGGCCAACCGTACGCTTTATGTACACGATATTTTGCAATTTGCTACAGTGCTGTGCCATATCTGACACACCACTGTAACACTTGGAAATGTTATGGCATCTGTTTATTTACGGGAATGCCGTAGCATGTATATTATTATCTATTATTATTATTATTATTTTTTGTGTGTTCACGGGTTGCATTTTTTTTAATAATGGAACTTCATTTTATGTGTATGATTTGATTTTTTTAGATTTTTTTTTTATTTTGTGTTGGTTTCATCCATTCCCAAACACTTGCAAATGATTTCACACTAATTATTTATGTAATCTAAATTATTTAAACACATAAAAAAAATTCCATAAAACATTGAAAAGCAAATAAAACACAAACTATGTACCACAAAAAAAAATGTTATAGAATATGTAGGTTGGAGAGGTATTTTAAAATAGAGTATATTATATTGTATTTTAGTGTATTAGTACTGTAAAATAAAGTACGAGGGTTTGGGAATTACCTTATATCTGAGTTAACATATTTGTATATTATGCATTTGGCCTCAATAGAATCAAATTCACATGACACGCATGAATATATTATTAAAATCAAAAGCATTTAATGTACTATTTTAATTTTAAATCATATCTGAAAAATCAAAATTATAAATCAAGAATAACCGGTAGGATTATTACATATATTAATATATACCATTAGTAGTACATTAATTATTATTACAT
>CAVNYN010277218.1:0-14744 GCA_963692815.1 Nyctanthes arbor-tristis
CGGCGGTTGGAGGCAGCACAAGAGGAGGCTGCGCGGAGCGGACGAGCGGTTGGTGGCGGCACAAGAGGAGGCTGCGTGGAGTCAGAGAGTGTCAACGAGGAAGAAATAGAATAGCCCTAATTCTAAGATGCAATTTGACTCCCAAAATTTTCAAGATTTTTGTTATCCCCCCCTGCCCCACCCCTCCAAAGACTATAGCAGCGACACTCAAATGTCGCTTCCAAAGAGCCCAATAAACGGGAGCGACTTCAAAGTCGCCCCAATTTGGTCGCCCCAACAGGCCCAACTTCTTGTAGTGATGGGTTGGGTCTAGTGTTGGTGACATTGTAATTAGCTTTAAAGGGGGGAAGCAGAAAGGACCAGAGCCGACTTTCTATTCGTATATGTATAGCCTGCAAAACTGGTGAAATGCTATCTAATGAACAACGACAACCTTAACTCGTCCCGTTGGTTTGATTTTCTCAACATTCAAATTCATTTGTTTGGTCCCCCACACACAATTGTAACTGACCATATATTAATTAATTAATTAATTGAGATCGGTAACGTCTTCTTCTATTGGATCTTGTTTATAGGGACATAATCTTTGATGCCAAGTGCATTGGACGTACCTTGGAATAGATTTTCATTTATTAAGAGTATTACAAATTTGGTACGTTCGTTGGCTCTAGTTACCAAGTCGGGATTGTAATGTACATGTACCGGAACCCGTTGGAAGAGCAAAATTTGTAGTATAACTCAATGTGGTGGTTTACGGGTCTTTGAAGCCTAAAATGAATAATTACGATCACGCGTCAGACGTTTAATCAAATTGATCAATAAATAAGAGTGATTTTTAGAACATAGTGTTACAGCACATCTAGCAAAACTTTTGAATCTAGATATATGGTTTTTTTACTTATTCTATCTTATTTCATGCTACGAGTTTTTGTTAGATTAGACCCCCACCCCACCCCACCCCACCCCCACCTTTTTTTTTTTTTTGGTTGACGAAATTATTTATGATAAGGTTGGAGACTAATTTATTTATTAACACATACATGCCTCGTACCAAATAGTGACTCATTTAAACAAATCAATGTGGAATTCTATTTGCCTATTTGAGACTTCTTTCTAAGGAACTATATATTCTTTAAATTTTGATGAGTTCTGATACGTAAATTAAAAAAAAATTCCATAATATAATCCCATAGCATGATATATATTTAGAATGTCAGCAACCCGATAATACGATATCAAATTCAGAATGTCATAGCCATACCAGATTAAAACTTCTTATGAATAAATATGTGTGGTAAAACATCTTTGTCTCATAATTAACCGAAGCCAAACCCTTACCCCCATAATGATAATAATGAAATTAAAATTGATCAAAGTAATGAAATAATCAGTTTGACGTTCACACAAGAGATTTATCAACGACCAACAAAATCATCTTTCGGCAGCCAATGGGAACACAGAGTCATGAGTGGGACCCCACACCCCCGTAAGCCATCCGCAGCCGCAGGCTATCATCAAAATTGCTTTTCAAAAATAATCGATTATTATTATAAGTTGGAACGCGAAGTGTGTATGGGCCATCTGCTTATTTATCATTTGAACGTGAAGTGTGTATGGGCCATCTGCTTTTTTATCATTTGGGTCAGTACTTTTGTTTATAGTGGGCTCAAGCCCTGTTATGTAGGGCCCTTTTATACTATTCACCCTACCGACAAGAGGATTATGGGCCCCCAATTTATGGGAGGGACTCTATATTGCCTGCATGCCTATTTACCCCTTTTGCTCTAGTTATATATATATACACACACAAAATAAAATTTTCCATATATATATAAGCACAGTTTGGCGGGATCAATTGATTGTTGGGTACAATTAGAAATAATTTTTTCACTTATTATTATACTTTTCTTTTTAATTATTTAATTTAATATTTTTATTTTGAAATTCTATCTATATATTACATCTTGATTAGATATATCTCATATTTACGTAATCGATTTCAATTTTACTTTGTTCGATTGATTGTATAGTTTCATAATTTTATATTATCGTACTCTATTGTATTTTACTTTATCAGTATAATATGTCCGTAAAACGCACGAATATGAAGTATAGTATGTCCGTAAATGTACGTGTATGAAACCAATATAAAATTATGTTATCAGGTTTTATTATCTTTAAAAGAAATTAAAAATAAGAATTAGTAAAAATATTATTGATTGAACGAGATGACGATGGACTAATAACAAGAATTTAAAATTATGTCATTAAAATAAAGAATCGATTGTATACTGCTTGTCAACATAGGATGCACATTAATTCTATACAGGTTGTGTTTTTTTATATTTTATATATGAAATTCTTTTATAATTCTACCTGTGTAATGCATGGGTGGAAATGTAGTATATACAATATTTGACTTTTTAAATTTTAATGCTAATTAAATAAAAATCCTCTCCCTTTTTCTTTTTAAATCTCGTATAGGACGCTATCCATCTATTCGCTAGAAAAAGTAAGCTTATCTAATGCTTAAACGCTCATATACACAGCTTAAAGCTTAGGAGATATGTATGACGGAATATGAACCTGACCATTGTAATCTTCTCCTTTCATTGGAAAAAGATAGTGTATCTAATATTTATATCTAACTCTATTCAAACTTTCATATTTCGCTTATACATTTTTCGTGTATTCAACTATTTAAAATATCATATAGACTAATTTGCAAGATAATATGTTTTCTTATAGTATATATGTGTTACTTCAGCTAATTATCAGTCCGACTACAGAGTTTTATCTATCTCTTGTTAAGAAGCCTTATCGCTTACGTGGCAAAAATCTAATAAAAGCTGCCCCACCAAACAGGGGGCCGCTTTTGTTAGATTTCCTCCACGTAAGTGATCTATCTCCTTAACATGAGCTTTATCTATCTCTTTAGCAAATTTCAACTAATTATTAGTAGTATTTTTCCTTTTCCTTTTTTTTTTTTTGGTTCCTTTTCTTGGAATCGTCAGTAGTGTTTTTTATGCTTACCTGTTTGTTTTAAATTTTTAAACGTCTATTTACTTGCTAGTTCAGACTGTTTTAAGATTTGGTAAATATATACCATCGAATATGAATCTAACCATTGTTGGCTCAATAATCACATTTTAAAACTTTTTTTGGCCAAATTTATACTCGGAGAAAAGAATAAAATAGTAAATGTTGGTGATCAAATCAATTCAATTTCTTCATTTTTTTCTTACATTAAAGAGAGGCATGGTCAAATTGAGTTTATCTCCTAAACTAAATAAATTTGGATTTTTGCAAGTTTTATTATTAGAAAATTACGAATCCACATTTGGAACCTACTTTTTTATGAAAGGGAAACAAAAATTTGACCAAATTTCTATCCCTCCAAAGTCCACACGCAACACAACGAAAACGGCAAAAAAAGTGTTCAACAAGTGGCCATTTCGGTTTGAACCAAACAATCCCCCGACACCTTTAATTGCTTAAATTAAAAAATTAATCTTTTTTTTTTCTTTGAAAGGATAAAAAATTAATCTTTAATCAAACAAAAATCAGCCGACAGACAAATGAGACGAAGCATAAAAAGGCAAGTGCTTAATCTTGTGCCTTAAAAGTAACTAATTTTGTCTCAAAAAGCTTTATTTTATTAATTAATTTTTTCTTTTCTAAAAAAAACTCCAACTTGTAGCCCTGTGGAGAAATAGCTAGCTAGCACTTAAAATCAAAAGTCAGTGAAAACATGAAGAGAGGAGTTTTGCAACATTCTTTTGGCAGAAATTGTGGGAAATTTGGCTGCGTCTTATACATGCTCCATATCCACTTATCACAAATAAGTTTATTTATATTGATATTGTTCTACAAAGTACACTATTTCTTGCGAGGATAATGTTACACATTCATTTCATCTCGTGTCTACCTACTGTCAATCCCAATGAAACAAATTATCACAGATTTATTGCAATATGAAAGCAATTCAATAAAGTGGGCACGAGATGACGTGAATGTGTAGCATTATCCTTCTTGTGGTTGGATCAAGTTGTATGGTTGAAAAATTTTTTAGAGATCAACTTTGGTGAAGAGACTGATTTTGTGTGTGAATAGGAAAAAACCTTCTTCCCGTCACTGATTAATATATATTATTATGGCAGAAATTGTCACTTTAGAAATTAAAAAACCATCGATCACAAATTGAATTCAAATCTAAACTATAATCATTTAATCATGTATCACATTTTGTTGTGTATCCTGTCTTCTTGACATGGTAGCATCCGGCACTCCGCGACTAGCTCTGCCGCCTATGCAACACACTGTAATATTCTTCCACCGAGAATTTCCAACCCTAATTTGGTCAATAAAATAACTGAGTCAATCTACCGAACCCACGTTGAGTTTTGTTAATGTACCCATACAATTATAAATTGTAAAAAAGCCAATATACTATAATTGTATTTTCTTATTTTATAATAATTGTATGGGTACGTTAACAGAACCCATGGGTTCTTTAGAATTTTTGTAAAATAACCTTCAGGACCATCGGTACATGAATTCTCCATCACAATCTGATTTCTGTTGCATAACCACACAATACCGAAATCACAACTTCTTTGCTTATCGATCACAATTCTCTCCGTTAAATTTCACAGATTAGAATTTTATCCTTCTCATGCAACATGAATGGAAGTTTCATTATACTAGTTTCTACTAGGAGTTATCAATTCGATAATAGTTTGTGACACTCATCCCACATGAGTATATGTATGCACGTAGCCCCCGCGGGGGGGGGGGGGTTATTGCACCTAGCCCTCTGGCCCAAAATAAATTTCTTTTTTACTAGTAAACATAAAAAAGAAAAAAAAAAGAAAAAGAAAAAGAAAAATTATATAAATGGTTTAGTCGTGCACTTCGGGACCAGCCCACAATGTCAGCTGTATGCACGTTACATGGTGTTTCGATTCTATGTGACACCACTTGAGTAATTCGATTTCAGCCAAACTGTATATAACTATATAGACGAACTAGAAGGAGGATGCGGACTTCAAATATTGCGGTGGACTTCCAATTTGGGCCGGATTAAAAGACTACTAACAAAAAATACTGTGCAATAACAAAATTTAGAAATTTACCCTCAATTGTTGCAAAAATACCTGGGAATTTGATACCGTCTAAAATCAGAAAAAACAAATAAAAATAATTCGTAAATAAAAAATAAAAACTACCCAAATCTAAAACTGGCCAGCGAGGTATCAGTGACTGCTTAGTGGATGCTTCATCTCTCAAATCGTGAGACTAGTGCAATTCCTCATTAACCACCCCTCCCCCACAAAGTTCCATTCAACCGCCACCTAAAATTATCACTCAATCCCAAATTTGCATAGGGAAACAACTCAACATCAGAACCCGAAAATTTTGCCGAGTCCCAGTTTCCCATTCATTGATTGTATTACAACCCTTTGATTCCGGATACTTTGCCATGAAGGAGATAAAATTGGTACTTTTGAAGCCGGCTGGAAGCAAGATGATAGGGGTTACTATATTATTCTACGGCCATAGGAGTTCGGCAAACACCTATGTTGAAGAGAACGCTGCTAGAATCTTGGTAAGAAAGAAAGAAAAAGAAGAATTTGCTTGGGATTTTAAGGAATGGGATGGTTTGTTTCGGATTTGCTTTAACCAGAAAAAACAAGACTAGGTTCAATATTTAGGCAAAAGAAGCAGTGAAGAACTATAAAACCTTGCAAGCTTTACTACTATGAAATGATGGGTTCTCAAATGACAAGGAAATGGCCATATCTCTCACTGCTTTGGGTGACACACTTGGGGACCTAAGCATGGACAGATGAAGGGAGAGATAAGGATGAGATGGAGATGGACGATGGGGATGCCAAAGCTGCAGAGTTTAAAGACAAAGTTCTAAGCGTGTTAAAGCATGAAGGTTTTAAGGAAAAGAGATCTTTCAAACTCATGAAAGCAAATTTTATGCCCTTACACTCCTTGTTAATAATGGTCGGCATTCGTTTTTTTGAAGTTTTCCAAAAAAGAATTTGATAGAAGTTTCTGTCTTCTTTATTATATGTACAGATTCTAAACGTTTATTGGTGTATGATTCAATTTTGTTTTCTTGCACGATTAAGGGAAGCTGTGTTATGTAGCAGTACTACTCTCTGCAGACTTGCATTTCCCTCTTTGGCTTGTTAGGAAGATGATCTTTGGTTGTTCAATCTACTAAAATTTAACATCTGTAAGAAAGAACTTTTAGAGTATCAAATACATATTTTGAATTTCAAAAGCTAGTTTAAGTTTCAACCCGGACGACGTAAATTTTTATTTTTGAAAGTAAATGATAATCGAATCAAAATTTTTTCAGTCAGTTAGTACCACATGTTAGAGACCGTACACGGTTCTTCAAGTTCGTGTTCGAGAATATTTACGTGATCATAAAAGAATTCACAATCAAGAATCAACTCTGCTAGAACTCTAGAAAATATAGAAAAGGAAACAAAGGAAACAACGATCAAGAATCAACTCAACTAGATTTCCAAAAAATATAGAAAGGGAAATAAGGGAATTTGAGTCCTGCTTGGAAACCAACCGATAGAGGTTTAAAAATTCTCAAAAAGCAAAAAAACTGAAAAAAATACTCCTAAAATTCATTAAAAGATATGCATAAAATTGAAACTGAAATTTAGTTACCCCTCATACGTTTTTTTTCTGACCCTATACGGTTATCAATTTACGCTTTCTCTAATTAAATAAAAATGAAAAAGAAACCGCCACTAATCAGATAAATTTAATAATTTAAAAATAATAGACCATAATAAATAAAAAAATATAATTAGTTTCAAAATATAAAGTAAAAATACAAGTTCGTTGTGTAAATTTGCCAAAAAACCAAAAGTATGTGTAAGAATCCAAATAGTTTGAAAAGGCCCCTACGCTGCCTAATTTCCTCTACAAGGAAAACCGAAAACGTTGGGAGGGAAAAAGGGGGAAAAACTGAAGATACGCTAATGAGACACAGAAAAAGCCACGCTTCCACTTCCACAATATTGTGATACTTAAATCTGACAAATACAATAATTATAACGTATGAGTTATTTTTACCTAAGCACCCAGCTCACATGTTAAAATGAACATCCACTCACATGGAAGGCCCGAATGTATTCATGCTTATGTCACACTCCAGTGTAAAGAGATGCTCATTTTAACACTTTAATTATATGGTGGTTGAGTGAAAATTTTCATGTAGATAAATAAGTTCACACGATACAGAAGATTTGAAATTCCATTCCATGTAATGCAATTTCCATTTCTGAAATCAAGTCATGAAGTTTTCAGTAGTCCAGTGGAAGCAAAATCCAAGCAGGTACAACTATCCACAATCACATTTTATATGCATATAGAAAGTGAAGATCCCATTTTCAAGCAGATAGACACAAGAAAATTAACTCAAGAATCTCTAATCCCCTAGAACTATCAGGCACTCACATATCCTCCCTATCCACAAAATTTTATTATCGGGTTTCTGCATTTGCAGGACTTCAGCTCTCTCCAACTTTTAACCCCTAGCCGACATGACATCCAATTCTAAAGAACGATAACCATATGATCGATCATGCGTGTGAGGAACTCTCGGGTCTCTGCCATAGGCAGCATGACCTTGCATCTCAGGGAGGTGCAGGTATTTGTCCTTGCAGCCCATCTGATTCAGACCCATTAATGCAAGCATGCTCAGAGCAACTAATGCAGAACTTCCCACAATCCTTCCCATGTGTTCCAATTTGAGGGACTTGGACACAAAATTTAAACTAGACAAAAGGAAATTGATAACAACATTTGACCTTGTTGATTCCTGAGCTTCAAAGCTTCGGACAGAAGGATATGTGGTTGGACCATAGAGATTTTCAGGTGAAATGAATTGACCAGCATCTTGCACAGCACCCACTAAAGCCTGCGCTTCTTCAATGACTTTATATTTCTTACCTTGATGTTCAGCCAATCTCATGGAAAGAATAATACGACTTTGCTCCAACCGAGCAATTGCAGCATCTCTCTCAGCCCGTTGCTGTGTTTGTACCATCTATAAACGATAGCATTACAACCCAACATTATCAATCTTTTTGCAGGAAGGGTGAAAAATACAGATGTGAAAATAACTAATTTAGATAATAGAAATTCATGAGTCAAATGACCCCATGAATCTGACAATTTTTTTTTTTTTTTTCGTTTTTATAAGAAAACACTATAGTGTGGTTTTTTGCCCTCCACCTCATCCCGATGGGGGGTTTGGAATCTGACAACTTTTGTTTTGAATCACAGAAACTCAAGATATCAATTTGTCTTGGCACCATAAACAATCAAAACAGAAATTTCTTATAATGAAGCAGACAATATAATCCCTGAAGTCCATAAGTTAAACAGTTCGTTCACAAAAAATTTGAGCAACACGTTGTCTTACATTTTACATTGGCAGTGGCACCACATTGTTCTAATCTTCAAACTTCAAACCAATCTTCAAACTTCAAACCTATTATTCTAGTAACTATC
This sequence comes from Nyctanthes arbor-tristis, assembly GCA_963692815.1. Taxonomy (NCBI): domain Eukaryota; kingdom Viridiplantae; phylum Streptophyta; class Magnoliopsida; order Lamiales; family Oleaceae; genus Nyctanthes; species Nyctanthes arbor-tristis. Next base: position 8,557 of record CAVNYN010277218.1, read on the forward strand.
TTTTTTCAACTTTGCGATAATAACATCATTAAAGCAGAAACAGCAGCTTCTCAGACATGTAATGTTTATTTCATTCTCAAAGCACACTGAACAATGTTACAAGTGTTATCTTCAGTCTGCATCAAAATTACCCGTCTTCCATGACAAAACCACCCTTCATAAATCAATTTGCAACCCAAACAATATTTCCACTACTAGAGTTGTAGCACTTCAGACACATATCATATACAGTGTGCATAAGTTAGATTACAGAGATAGATAAATGAAAATTTTTATAAGCTGCTGATATTTTTCAATGCCATACTAAATTCACCTTCACATTCTCACAATTTACTTAATTAATATCTAATGAATTTGGATAAATTCATAAGACGCTATAGTTGTTTCAATTGCCAATCAGATACCTTTAAACAGGCACCCGACATGATAATTTTGGTCGACATTTACATGTAAATTTGGTCAAGACAAAACAACAATCCCACACTGCTAAAAATAATGAAAGTTTACTTCTATTATAAGTTCAGAACTAAAAGCATCCTATAGTTCAATTTAAAACGGAGTGTTTAACTATTTCGGTTCTTCCACCAAATCCACATCTAATTTCTCCAAATTACAGAAATCAAAATTTTGAAATATGTACACATATTACAATTAATCAAATTCTTTAATTTTACATCCACTAACACATAAACTACACTTCATGAGTTTGTAAGAAAACACAAATTCCATCTACAAGTACAAACCACTTAGCAATAAAAAATGTACAAACGAAATTTTGAATGAATATAATTTGAACTTACATGGAAAAACTCCAGCTGATCTTCGAGATTCTCGAGCGCAGTTCGAATGGCATAGAGACTCTTGGCCTCCTGAAGGGCTAAGTCATCGTCCTCGACCCGGAACTCCTTCACGAATACAAAACCCGACCCAGTATTCTTGTCCGCATCCTCCGCAGCGGCGTTGGTTTGACTTTTCCTGTAGAAATAGGATTCATCGGAAGAAGTAAACTTTCGGGGATTCTTGACTGAATTCAGGAAATGAGCCCGAGAAATGGAATGAATTGCATCGCTGAGCTTGTCGTGCAAATCCCATATCTTCTCCAGCACTGCTTCGATCTCATCTACCTCCATTTCCCATTTCATTTGGAAACAAAAGTAAAACTGGTCGGGAAAAAAACCTGCTGCTGCTTTGAGTGCTTGAGGAGGGAAAGTATGATTCTTCAGGAGGGAAAAGAACTAGAGGAAAAAGGGAAAGAGGAATTTTCTAGGGTTCGTTCTCTGTAGCACATTCAAATTTGTTGAATATTTCGCTTGTGGTTACTGAAATTTCAGAAGATTCTCATTAGCGTCACTAAACTTTAAGTTCTTTAAAAGGTTGGTAATTTCAACTTCTCATAAAGTAATAATTAATTAAACTACTTCCTCATACATCTTCTACAAATAAACAAGATTTACTTAAATTGGGGTCAATTTAATCTCACAATTAACTTATTGTTGTACTAAAAAAATAAATCAAATAGAAAAACCCTTTAATTTAGTTAAAAGTGTCTGGTAATATAGTGTATAATTAGTTAGATGTGGGTCAATTATGATATCAAGTGATGATTGTTCGAGTAGTGTCTGTTTCACCACTATAACTTCTTCAAAAAAAGGCTGGTAATTTCAACTTCTCATGAAGTAATAATTAATTAAAATACTTTCAAATACATCGTCTACAAATAAACAAGATTTACTTAAATTGGTGTCACTTTAATCTCAAGGTTAACATTTCAAATTCTATGATGATTTTTATTTTATAATTTTGATTGCTTACAACGTAGCATATAATTAATTACATGCATGTCAATTATGACATGAATTTTTAAGTAATGACTGTTTGCGTAATATCGATTCCACTATTTTGGAATGATATGAGATGGAATGATGTAGAGGTATGATGTGGCGTAGCAATTTCTATGTTTTGGGACGAAATGTGAAAGTAAATAGAAGTTTCGTAACCAAATAGAGAGAAATTAAACTTTAATGACTGAATTAATATTTTGCTTAAAAGTTACGATTCAAGTCCATTCAAGGATTGTATTATGGCAATTTCAGTTAGAACCGGAAAGAATTGAATAATTTGGCACGGGAGAGGAGACATGGGGCCTATTGGGCTTTGGCTTGTGACTGACAGGGAATTTTGTATGGTAGGTACAGGGTGTCCTCAGGTGTGTGATCAGAAAATAAAAAATTTCAGGTGCTCATAATTAAGGTTGGGCATCGGCCGGATCGGGTCGGGTTTAGACCCAACCCGATATGAAGTCGGGTTTCATATTCAGAAACCGAGCCGACCCGAGTCAACTCGGGAACCCGAGTCAACTCGGGTTGAGTCGGTTGACTCGGGTTCCAAGTTTGGGCCGTCTCTGTGCTGGCCCAATAAAGCAACGAGGCCCAAATACCCAAAAAAAGTCAAGCCCACTTTATAGCCCAAAAAATTTGAAAAAAAATTGTAAAAACACACCATTTTTAGCACTAACACCGTAACACGGCATTCCCACAAACACCACATTCTTGCTTAATCATTTAATTGCTAATTTTCTCTATTCACTTCATCTCAACCACCATTTTCTCACATAACTTCACCAACTATTTTGTTAAGTCAAGCAACAAAAATCAGTAAAAAAAAAATGGAGGAATTGAATTCAGGCAAATCTAGGGTTCTTGAGACTTGACTCTTGCGAGAATGTTTTGAGTGTGCTTTTGAGTGTTCTTGAGACTTCAGTTGAGAGAGAGTTTTTGAGTGTTTTGAGTGAAATTGTCAAAAAGAAAAACAAACTAATAATAAAGAATGAAAACGTTATGACCTTAAAACGAACAAAAAAAATTGGTAAAAATAATAATAATAATAATAACCGGGTTGACCGAGTCGAGTTAAGCGGGTTGACCCGGGTTGCACCGAGTCAACCCGAATCCCGACTCGACCCGGTTGGGTCCCCTCTACGCCCAACCCGCAGCCGACCCGATTGATACAGTAACCCGACCCGATCTGACCCGTTTAGGGCCGGTAGGGTCGGGTTCGTCGGAATACCGGATCGGATGCCCCAGTCCTACTCATAATAGCAAGATTGATCACAAAAAACCCTCAACTTTTGAATGTATACAATTTCATCTTTTTCAGGCCTCAGAGAGTGTGGTGTTTCTTTTCCATAAACATATAATAATTTGACAAGCTTATTATTATGATTATGATAGAAACAAAGTCCTTGTTAATTAGGGTACTAGTGAAGATCTGATTAATGATTTCACATTAATTACATTATTCATTTCTCGTTAATTACCTTATTTATAGTCTCACTTTAGAGTCAACTGTTGACGCATTTATTGTATTATTCAATCGCAAGTCTTGTGGTTCAAACTTTTGATTTGCACCAATAAAGAAGGAGCAGTTTTCTATTTTTTAGCCTGCTGGTTGGCTCTACAACTTTAGCAGTTACAAGTGAGGTACTTTATGAGATCAATGACAAATTAATTTGGCCCCAAAAAAAAAAATAATAAATAAATAAACATAAACACACTAAACAAGCTTGCATTGATTGAGGTACATGTGAACAAAACATTAAAAAACAAAAACAAAAACAAAAACAAACCCCTTCTTGTTGATCATTACAAGATAACAACGTTATCCAGCTCTTATTGTTTTGGGGTAGCAGAAAATGAAAAGCACACTACATTTTGCTTTATTAGTCTATGCATGCAGATATATTACGTATCCTATTTAATATATATCTTCGATCGTTCTTCAAGCGGCTCAAAGTGATAGACTTGCCGTTTGCTGGAGTAATTTGTCCGAAATATAATTACTCCCATTGATCAGGCCGACTAGCCATCTGTTTTTCAGCCATCTGCGTCTCGATTGGGGTTTCCCCTCCATCCTCGCCGGAAATCTCCTCGAGCGACCTACCCATTGTTTCCGTCACGAGGAAGGAACAGAAGAATCCTATCAAATTCGTGAAAGCCAGAATTATCATTGCCTTCTTGATTCTAGTCACGTCTTGATCCTGAGTATAGTTCTGAACGCCAAATGCTCCGACGATAGCCCCGGCCTTTCCGCAGGCCGCGCTGATTGCATGACAAGTGGATCGAATCCTGGTCGGGAAAAGCTCGGCAGGCAGAACAAACGTGGTCGAATTGGGGCCAAAGTTGGCGAAGAAGAACGTTAGCCCATAAAGAGCAGCAAAAGCGTACTTGTGGTCGGAATTTTTGAGGTACTCATATTTGATTCCCATGATGAACATGAACACCGACATCATGAAGAATCCCAACAATTGTATGTAATGACGCCCGATTTTCTCGATCAAAGCTACTGTAAACCAGTAACCGGGGAAAGTTCCGAACAGGGCAACAACGAACATGGCCCTCGACGTCTCGAACATTTCTCTTAACGCGCTTACTTGCTCGGCTTTGCTGGTGAGTCCCATGGTGGGGAAGATGTCTTTTTGGGTGAGGTTTTGGCTATAAAAGGCAATATCTAACAAGAACCATGTGGTTGTGGTTCCGATCAAATGCCGGCCGTGTCGCCGGACAAACTCCCCCGACCACAATGAGTATTCATTAGTAGACCTAAATTGAGCCAACTTTTCCTGATCCGCCTGAATTTCTATATCAAGAACTCTTCCCATATCAGCTGCAGCTTGTTTTGCATTCCCCTCAATCAGGGCAGTGTAACGCCCTGTTTCAGGCATTTTCATCCGCCAGTAGAAGGTGAGAAGCGCAGGAAGAGCTCCGAGCATCAGCACGATTCGCCACACGAAATCTGCCTCGGGTTCAGTCGAGTAAACTTCGGATCCCAGGAAAGTTTGAGATGCATTGAAGGCAGGACCCCCATATTCACTTAGGAATATTCTGGAGAGAATCATGGAAACCAGCCCTGCAAAAATGATTCCGACACCTTGCATGGCGAACACCGCCGCAATAAAGGCCCCTCGGGTTTTCTTGTTGGCGTATTCCGACATGATGGTGGCCGAGAGAGGGTAGTCGCCGCCGATGCCAAAGCCGAGCCAGAATCTGAAGAAACAGAGTGTAGTCATTACAGCTTTTGGGGTGGAACCAAATGACAAGCCGGAGCAAATGGCACAAATAGCCATAAGAATCAAAGTAACCCCATAAACTTTCTTCCTCCCAAGTTTATCCCCAAGCCACCCGAAAAATAGCTGCCCGGTTAGGGTTCCGATAAGGGCCACTCCGATCACGGCATTATTGACATCGCGAGGAAGCTTTCCTGGCTTGTTCAACGAGCCATCGTAGTAATAGAGGCGGCCGAGCAATTTGGAGACCGTCGAGATGCAAAACAGATCGTATGCATCCGTGAAGAATCCCATACCCGCGATCACAATGGCGGTTACGTGGTACAACTGGGTTCGAGCATTGTCGAGGGCGCTAAGCACCGCAACGTTCGAGGCCATATTTGGCTGCTTCTGGCTTTGTAATTTTCTTGAATTTTCACTTGTTGTGATAGGATGCACGAATGTAGAGCAAATATATATAGTAACATGGGGTTTTAATTAAAATCTTGGAAAATATTAAAGAAATTGGCGAATAAAACTAGGGTTTACAACAAGAAATTGATTGGAGGTATCTAAACAGGGATATGCTTTTTGTTTAGTTAAAATCAAGGTTATGATGAGGGAGATAGGACTTGATTTTATCAATCTAGCTATAACTTGATTAATATGATTTTGGCTAGTTTTTGTTTGATATTGTCCTTGGAAGATTAAACTCAACCTGCCTTACAATTATTATTATTATTAGTTACGTATTTTTGTCACTGTCAATGGGTGGTTTGTTTATTCTTGAAAAACTTGCTTGGGATTATGCTGTCAATTTACAGATTCATTAATTATTAGTTGATGAACCCTTCAATTTAAGTTGTAAAAGAAGTCAAATCATTGAATTACTTATATATAGTTATATATAGCAATCGTTTGTTCTAGTTGTGATATATATAAGTAATTCAATTGGTGGACACACGTGTGAGCACAAAATGAGGCATTTAGCATTATCTTAGTAGACGAGACATCACGTAGAAGGTAGTTATGCCAATTGTATGGACCTATACATCAACTTAATGGCAAGGGTTTGGTCTTTGACATAACATTTGGTGAATTAGTAAATACACACAACTCAGGTTCGGGATACTTACGCGTGCGTGAT
>CAVNYN010277222.1:0-10606 GCA_963692815.1 Nyctanthes arbor-tristis
AACCTCTTAGTTGTAAACCAATTTACAACATATAGGTCTTGCCTATTCTGGCAAGTCAACCAAAGTCTACACTTTGGTTGTCATGGAGCTCACAATGAATTCTATTGTAGCAAAGTTTACATTCTAAGTTAACACTTTGACCTTTAATTCTTCGTAAATTGTAGGTTTGTCATCTGTAATTATCAATTCAATATTGAAAATCACAGGATCATATCCTTAAGTAGATGAATTTCCTTACCCGATCTATGCGGAGCTGATGTGCTCTTAGGAACCATCTTCATGTTACTAGTTTACACCTCATCGAATGAAGTATGTTTACTAGCACAGCTAGTCGATCAATTTCTTTTCTGGCTTCTTGAACCCCTTCAAGATTCACTCACATTGTTTTCTTAAAACAAACAATTTCTATAAGAATACAACATAAGATGACATTCATCTTAAATGCCTAGTATATAGTGTGTCCAACAACTCATGTTGGATAATCCACAAAGAAATATTTCATACACTTTCTAAAAGTGTTATTAACAAAATAATTTTTATTTTTATCAATCGACTTAGATGGAACGCATTTTAGTGTGTAACATGCAATCTCTATTGCATATCCCAAAAAAAGTTTGGAAGAAGTGTTTAGCATATCAAATTATAACATATCTAATATGTACAACTTTCCTTCAAGGACACTATTATAGAATGGTGTATTTATAGGAATTCACTGTAAGAGAATCTTATCCTCTTTAGATAATCAATTATACCTATAAATATTCCTCACTTCGATGATATCTAAGTGTTAGAATATCTTTTCAAATACCTTTTCGATTGTCGCTTGAACCTTTTGAACATTTCAAACTTTTATGCATAAACTTAATCAAGTATGAAACCATATCTAATATAGTCGTCATTGAAGTTGACAAAGTAAGCGAAGCTATACCTGACATTTATATACTTTTGTCCAAATATGTCAATATGGATCAGGACTTATTTTTCTTTAATGTAAAAACTTGATATAATTTAGATTATCATTTATACTTCTTTTGTTTTCTATTCTTATAATAGACCTTTTAGGATTTAGAATCTATATATTATCAATCTTATTTCTATAGTAGACTCCATAATCAAGAATAAAAATTATTTTCAATTTCAATGGAACAACTATTCATGTCCAAACATGAGTTAGAAATAATGTTCTTCATAAGAACTCGATCATAATATCAATATTATCATCCCAAAACAAAAGGTGACGGTAAATAATAGATTTTAAATGTAGCAACTATTGCTTCATCTTCTACTATAGGTCTTATTTTTCTAGTCAGTAGTGATCTACTCTATTTCAATCTCATTTATATTCCAAAAAATATGGGATCAATATCAGTATCTAATACTTAAGAGACTAAAGAGTACAGTCTTATATCTCTCATCTTGTAATAAGATATTCTCTAAGATTTCTTCCTTTCTAAGATGATGATTATATATGTCTTACAATTTTTATTCTAATGTTCTTTGTCTCTACAAAAATCATTGGTTTTGGATATGTCTTTATACACTTTAAATGTATTACTGACCGTCTGGAGTCTTTCTTAAAATTCTATCAATAATACATTTAAGTACCGTTAAAGGCTTCAATGGTCAATTCTTGCCCTTTACATCACATTGATGATAAGTTTAGCAGTTTTAGCATATCAAACAGACTAGTGTGTAATAAGAATCTAATTCATACATCTCAATTTACGATAAATCGTAATAAGCTATCAGACAACAATCATAAAACTAAGTCAATTCTTAGCTCATTTTCTCATAGCTTTTAGAGTTTATACTGCTCAATATAGTTCATCATTCAACTCTTTGAGATGAATAGAAACAGTATAAATCTCTGTACCCACATGCAATATTTACAACTCATAATGGTAAATATCTCACATACCCATTATGTTCCCTATCTCATGATATTTATAAATTTGCACTATTCTCGCAAAACTTCCTTAATAGGAACATTCACATAATCTGTTTTAAGACATATCCATTTTTCTTATTTGAGAACAATTCTCATTGTGATGTCAGTTCTATAAATTTGGTCCAGAAAATTTTGTTGACATCTAACATGCAATTAAATTTACAAATATACTCATTATTCAAATATGTAATGACAAGATAGAAGAACATTAATTGATGTAGGAAATTAATTTGACATGGACTTTTATCAAATTAATTATGCTCCCACTGAAATTAATGATCCCTCTACATTAATTATTGAAATTCATTTGAATTTCCTATGGGCTAGGATCCCGTTTGTTTTATTAGAACCTTGAGTGACTCAACAAATCCCAATAAAACATACATGTAGATACACTATCAATCACAACTCCATGTGACTCCTAGATCATCAAGTAGACAACTAATTGTCACGTATATCTTATATACTTTACTTGACACGCTTCTAAAATTTTAGTTCCTTGAATGACTCAACAAAAAATAAAATCTTAGTTAAATTCGACCCACTGTTCAGAAACATCAAATGTTTCATAATGAAAAGCATGTCCACGAACGGGCAGCGTTGAGTGACTCAACAAGTTGACATCGGTAATGTACTCTCGGTTTTCACTATAACAATGGAAAGCGTGTATTAACATTTAATATGAATTTAATATTTTAATTAAAGGATCGGTCTTATCGCAATCATATATAGCAATAACATCCAATATGTAATTAACTATACATAATTAATAAGCCTAGATCATTATGGATTACTTCTACCCAATCTTCTTGAGCCATGAAGAAGACTAGATGGTTAATTTTAGGAGATATTTCATTTGACCGTCTAATGTTAAATGCAAATATTCTCCATTTTTTTCTTTTCCAATTTGTATCATATACTAATTGTTTTGTTATAACTCAAACAAGAAAGAAATGTGAAAATAAATCAACTGAATAATCATAGCTAGTATCCTATACTAGTTTATTGCAACAAAATCATATGGTTCAAGTCTATAATAATCCACTAAATCCATTCAATTAATATCACATATTAATAAACATATCAATTTCTATATTTGGTATTGACAATAGTCGTCTAAACCAATTTAGACAAGATGCAACGGACCAATCGAAGTTAAATAATTAATCTAATTAATCAAATAATTTCGCATCAATAAAGTTAATCAATTAATCATATTAATTAACTAACTTTATTAGCAATTGGGGATTACCACAAAATAAATCTTTATTTTGTTTTTAATATCAAAGTCATACTTTAATATAAGTTTTGGAAAGATTTATAGTTGAAATCACACCTTGAATTAGGCAAAATTCAACTTTTATCCAAATAAATAATTTTGGCAAAACAATTTCTTTTACAAACTTTAAATTTTGACTCAATTGAAAATTTTCTAAAATTTTATAAAAGTTTAAGTCGTAATTCAAACCATGAGGACCCACTTGTTAAATTTGAAAATATGAGACAAATTCTGAAATTTCAAAAACTTTAGAGTCAATTTGTGAAGTTCCAAAACTTAAAGGACTGCCTATGCAATTTTAGAAGCTATAAGGATCTTCCTTTACATGTCAGAAACATGGGGGGCTTGATGTGCAATTTCAGAAATTGCACAACAGGCCTTGTCCCCAAATCTGAGGCCAACAACGGCGACGACTAGGGTTAACCCTAGCCACCTCCGCGATGTTTTGTCCGGCAGGCGTTCTTTCAAAAGCAGCCCTGCCGGCGGCTATGCTATTGTCGATCGCAGCAGCCGCTGCTGTAATCAGCAGCATCGGCTGCTGCAATAGTTTGTAAAAATGATCTACGTTGCTGCCGCAGCCCTGGTGCGGTGCGCTGTTGTTGCAGCGTGAACCTTCCGCCGTCGGAACTATTCTAGCAGCTGTCTACACCTGCTTGCATTCTTGGTTGTCCATTTCATCAATTGATTCAAACAACAATTTTGTAAATTGATTAGAACCAAATTTATCAATTTCTTAAATTGATTACCAGATACTCAAATCAAACTAAAATATATATGACAATAACTATTATTGTACATCTTCATCAAAAGGTATAAAACAAATTCTAATAAGAACAAGATAGTCTCTGATACCACTGTTAGGAATTGAACAATATATGCACAGCAGAAATTAAGTAAATATTCAATTCCTATGCCTAGAATCGACCTTCTACTTCAAAAGAATTCGTGATCAAAAAATACCTCTACAGTGAACGTCATGAATTTGCAAACCCTGATTGACCGTTGGAGCAATACTTGTCACCACAGCTGTCCAATTGTCCATCTTCTAACGGTAATCTACACGGTAAAAATGAATTTGGAACTCCATAACAATGAACAATTCAAAGCATATTTATGGGAGTATGTTTATGGTTCTATCAACTTCATGTGCTAGCAAGAAATCGACAGAATATCTACGATCATATCGTGTAAAATTCATCATACGAATTTTCCCTCATCATCTATATCTATAACTCTAAACATAATATGTCTATTTATAGTTGTAGGAACCAAAACCCTAGTCGTACTTGGGCTTTCATGGACCTACAACTGAATGGTTCAATTAATTAATCTAATTAATTAATTCGATCTGGTTAAACCCGGTCTAACTAATTGGATCTTGAACATTAATTCCAACAGAAAATGCACATGGTATACATCCATAAACGTCACGAGGGGTGAGAAGTTATGTTATAAAACCTCCGCGAGATTTTTGAAAATTTTCGGAATTAGTAATTGTATCAATTATTATGATAAAATAAATAATAATTTCAAGCGCAAAACATTACAGCACATTGTTTGAGAGGAGAAAACATGGCTCGCGTTTAATTAATTAATTAATTATTATTATTTAGTACATATATGCTCTCCCTCTCCCATGACAGACCGTTTCTATAAAAAGTTTGTCAAACTTTTGTCATTGTTAAATGTTAATAAATATGTGGTGTTATTAAACTATTTGTTGTCTCATAGTGGATGTTTAATTATTAGAAGGTTTTTGCTCAAGTGATAAGAAGCACGTGGAATGTTACTATCAAAACCCACAACAAATCTAAATATTAAAACAGCAAAATCCGTAGTATATATATAGGAATTAATAGAATCTCTAGAACTGAATCTCACGACTCGTTATATTAAACCATAAACCCCTTGAGGCATATGGAAGCCCCGAGGTGGTGAAAGTCACAAAAAGTTAATTGATATCACTTCTTTTGATAAAGTTTGAATTTTCATTTAGGGCATCACACGGAGACCCAAAAAAAAACAAGAGGAGGAAGAAGAAGAAATCACTTCTCTATTTTATTTCCAAAAAAGAAAAAAAAGAAAAAGAAAAGAAATCTTTTAGCACTCAAAAATCCCTCGAATTTTTTTTTTTTTCTGGGCAAATCCTCACATCCCATGTTGTCTACATGAATGCACGCCACTACTGATGGCAGTTTGAGGGAGGAATAGGAAGGTGCAAAGGGGCTTGTTTGCAGATATATCATTTTACATTTCAACATGTGTGGAAGAAAGCTAATAAGGCTGTAGATTTTTTGCCAATAAAGGACATGATGAGAGAGGTTTGGTTTGGTTATGTTTGGACCAGAAAATTTGCACGGCAGCATACATGGTATTATAATCAGAATTGATCAGTTACTTATCCCATATATATAAATTAGAAAAGTTAGGTTAAGAGCTTATAAATTGGGATTTGATGTATACATTTTAGGAAGATTCATATGTTGGAAGTTTTGTTGTATAGATCATGGTGTCACGTGATCAGGACTTGTAGTATTTCCATAATCATATGCATTAGTTTCTTCTAAGTTTTGTTTATGTAAATGCATGGGAGGTTTGATACATAAGCCTTCTGAGTTTTTTTATCGAGTTAGATTGAGTCCGTGTATAGAGCCTGACTGTCAATAGAAGTCTAAATCCTCTCCCTCATTCAACTTGTTATTTTGTTTTGAATAAATAGGTAGGGGTATTCAAACCCTCAATACGGAACTAAGGTGGAGGTATAAAAACCTAATTTAATCTCATGTCAATTGTCACGTGTTTGCACTTTGCACGCCACACCAACATTGATTTCATGAAAACAATATTGGTTTCTTACATGTGGGTGTCCATCTGGCGGCGTACAGTTGGTAAGAAAAACAGAAAGTTAAAAAACCCCACTCAAATTCTTTTTTTTTTTTTTTTGGGAAAACCCCACTGAAATTCTTTTAGCGTTAAAAAACAAAAAAAGAAAAGAAAAGAAAAGAAATCAAGGAGTAAAAAAATTAATTAAAAATTAAACAAATAAAATAAATGATCCGTGAACAAAAATTTAGACATGCGTGTTAACAAATCTGGGCTTCCGTGTTGCCTCAAATATAGTTCTTTTATTAAACATCCACAATTACTTGCCCATATTTAGAGGGTTGACATATTCTGACGTGAAAACCATCGAATTACAACACCAATTGAATTACGTCAATTTCAACAGAAAAAACAAAACTTTTAAAAGTAGCATATAGGCCAATTCACAGACGTTAAAGCATCATTTCTCCAAATATTCCAAAAATAGTATGGGCTTTCACTGATCGCAAGTCCTGTGGTAGATCCATGGATTGACATGCTGCTCCACCCCAACCGGCCCTACTAACCATTTTTATTATAGATGAAAACTACTTGTGGGAAAAAAATCTAATTCGAAATGTCAAGAGAGATTAAATCCTTGTGGAAGTAAATATAAAGACGATAGATTATCCAGGGAAACAAAGTCATTATATAACTACCATGTTTTTTCTCCGATGCTACATTACAATGGCTTTTCGGACACCAGACTCGTGCACAATGCTTTTCATCTCTCTGATCAATTCAAGCATCAATTTCAGGACCTGCGTGTCCAACTTACAGTGCCATAAAACTATAGTTCACATTACCTTCGGCGAACTCTGCATCTAGATGCTCAAGAACTAGCCACGACATCCCAGCGCCATATTGTTCCATCCTCGCAGCAACAGAGAATGGTGCTGCGGTGAACAGAAACCACAAGGTCAGGTGCTCCAAACTAAAATTTGATATGCTTCATATAAATTCCTGGATAGCACTCTAATCATAAAATAAATAAGATTTTTTAACTGCTCTTTCTTCATTAATGCTGTCAAGTATAGCCTCGCATTCCATAGCAACCACTTTATTATGCTAATACAGAAGACAGCAAACAGATATATTTCTGAGCTTTTTACCTTCCATCAAAGGACATTGCTGTCTGCCTAATTGCAGATTTCGATTGAACGTGAGATAGCCTGAGAAAGCAAGAGGGTACGCGTCAGAAAAAATAGGAGCCAAATGCAAGTTGCGTCTTTGTTATATGGAGGTGGATAGCACCATGGACAAATAGATGGATCGAGATAATAAACCTTGAAATGAGGACAGGTGGGCTGGACTGGATTTCCCAGACATATATCTTCCCTTCCCTATTACCTGGTAGATCTCACATTTAAAATAGAGAAGTAAAAACCGTGGTGCCAATAATAATTAGCAGGCCATCTTAAGATTTCCATACAATTTTTGAGCATCATGCAATATCAAATATAGACATTTGAACTAAACATGATCTTACAACGTTTACCACAATTTTGAATAAAAATACAAAAATAATTTTTTTTTCCTTTCAAAATAAAAAGCAGAAGGCACAAGCAAAACAAGTGTAGCACAGAAAGCAAGGGGTGCTACCTATAGCTGCTGCTTTATAATGGAAATCACAGGAAAACTTGATGAACCAAATGTCACATTCTGGCACAGGATACTTTTGAAGGATGTCAACAGAGCCCTGGCAAAGAGAAAACTAGTAATAAGTTTATAAAATCCTATAATGAGATCAGGATTTTTCAACACAACTAGAAATATAGGAATCAAATTAAAAATTCCAGAGAAAAAAACATATATCTCACCTCTCCAGGGGATTGATCTTTCATTTTTGGTTCCCACAGGACAATCTCATTGTCAACACTCTGAAAAATAACCAAAAAATAGTGATTACCAATGCACAGGAAAGCAGTCTACCTCCAATTTCCAAGAATGTAATGAAGCCCATGCATTTAGAAAATAATGTTGAATACCAATTATAAGCAACAATGAAGCAGAAAACATTTTTATTACTGCTTTAGGGAACATTGCAAGGGTAGAAATTCCCTAAATCTTGTTGATCAGAAACAACACTGTAAATCCACCTTTAGAAACATGATTGAAATACATTTTTCCAAGGGAACACGCTCAGAGGGTTTTTGAATCTTATTATTGGAGGAAAATTATGAAGAAATTATAATGAGGATAGACGTAGAATTAGTTCTGGAGAGAGATTTGAAATGTATGGTTGTAATTTATTTGTCAAAATCAAAGGGTAGGTGGACATTATAATTTTGGAGAACTTGGATAGAATAATGAGATTCAAACACGGTAAATATCATTACGAGTGAAAAACAAAACTTGATTTTATGTTCATGGTAGGATAAGAAGTAATGAATCTTAATGTCAATTCCAAGACCACTACCAGAAAGCAAAAGTTAATCTGAGAAAAGTTCAGATTTATTATGACAGAATGATGGAACCATTCACCTTTGATAGGATGAAATCACCAATCCAGCGGTTGCAGTCAACATAGTTTGTATGTACTGATGCAATGAATGTCTGATAAGAGAAGGTTATTTCAGTTACAGGGTGAAATATTATTCATCCCCAAAAACAAGGAAAGGAAAAGCAAATTTATACTCACTGGGAACTGTACATATTTTGTAGGGAACTTGGAAGGAAGATCTGTCCAAGTAAATGATTTCTCTACATATGTCCAGAATTCTGCAGCAAATCAGAGGTTACTAGAGAAAAATATGTACGAGGGAAAAATTGATGCTACAAAATAAAATATGTAGCTAAAATATACATAAAAAAATAGTAGTCTTGTTAACTGATAAAATCAACAGTATGGTAAATAATAAGAATTATTATAATATAAAAATGCAAAATGGAAACAACTCCATAAAGATATAAGTCATGAAATGTAAGCTACATGCAAAAGAGACAAATCAAAGAACAGATGCATTTATATGTTAATGCAAGATATTTGATTGATATCTACTAAAAGTGTCGCCCCAATACGTCAAACTAGTATAAAAGGTCAGTACAATTTTCTTCAATACATCCAAGGTTATAAAAATCGCATTTGGAACACAATCTCCAATACGCCAAATTGAAATCACATATAAATTGCACCGTAATTTGTAAGTGAATAGTTTATTAGTCCGACGGAATGGTGATTCTTTAGAACTTGGAATTTGGGCCGAAGTCAAATGTTTAATAAGGCTGGAAACTTATGGTCTCTGTTTTATGTACTGGTCTTTTACTACTGGTTGCTGTTTTATGTACTGGTCTTTTCTTTTTGGGTTTCATTAGTCCATTTCACATGTAAAGGTTAAATTCATTTAACCCAACTGAATTTGAAACTAAAACCACTCCCCACAAACCAACCCACCCCTTAAAAAAAAAAAAGGAAATTCACATTTTACTTTGAGCTTGTTCACTCACGCAGGCACAAAAACTGATTTTTAGTTACATTTTTTTTAAATAAATATATATTATCTTTCACGTAATCAAATAGCAACTTAATCCTTCAATTTCAGCCACTGACAATAATTATGTATTCTAATAAAAAAAACTACCAAAACATCTTAATGTTGTCATTTTAAAGCTTCAATACATTTAACAGCCCAAAGTGGATTTATTTGTCGACAATTTCTGGTTAAAAACTTTATTCACTTTTGTGGTACTTTTAAGATGATTTTAACAAAACCTTACAATTTACAATCGAATCCCCCAATTAGATTTGCAACCCAGTTACCAACTAGATCCAAAAATAAGATTTTACAACCCTGCACGACACCAGGAAAAGATAAATATGAAACCAGGTTATGCTCATTGCTCAAACTGGATAAGTTTAAGATAGAGAACAATGAGAGCTCAAGTTAAAATTAGGATTATGTAATCTTCAAAAGAATCGAAACCCCAAGTGATATATTTGAGAAAACAAAAGAATTGAATTCAGAAGAGCCACAATGCAGTTGAGAAATTCAATAGCTCTATGTGACTAATTTGTTATATTTTCAATTTCTAATTTCTAATAAATGAAGTCAAAAAAAATTCCATTTTACAAGGATTTATTGAAGTCAATGGAATAAAATGTAATGAACTGCCATTTTACCTTTCATTGACCAGATCTTGACAGTGTTATCCATTCCACAGCTTGCAATGCGATACATATCAGAAGGATGGAAGTCCTAGAATTGAATTACCAGAACCCAATTTCAGATGTTAATTAATTATTCCAAAGTAACCCACACAAACTAAAATGAAGAGACAAAAGAATAATGACAAAGCAAGCACGTGACACAAAACTAAGAGCTTGTTCTCTAGAACTTTATCAAAAACTAAAAATTTATCAAATCAATATCTACCACATAGCTCCCCTCGGGGGGGGGGGGGGGGGGGGGGGGGGGGGGGGGGGGGGGGGGGGGGGGGGGGGGGGGGGGGGGGGGGGGGGGGGGGGGGGGGGGGGGGGGGGGGGGGGGGGGGGGGGGGGGGGGGGGGGGGGGGGGGGG
>CAVNYN010277225.1:0-11555 GCA_963692815.1 Nyctanthes arbor-tristis
TGTACAAGAAGACCAATCATCATCTAAACAAATCTTTTAAAAAGAATACAAATTTTAAGTCCTCAGCTTGCTCGAATTTTTTCTATAATTTTGAGCATTGTCTTCTGAGAGTAAAGGTAGCTATGCGCACTCAAAGAGCTGGTTGACTAGTAGCTTTTGCCCTTACTAGCTCTACTCCTTAGACATTATTAGTCGTATATAGTGCCGAATAGTGTAGATACTGACCATAGGTCTATATCAAATTGTATGACCCTCAATCAGTAATCTCTTATAGTGCAAAGCAGCCAAGACGTATCACATTCATTTTTTCAGCAGTTTATTATTATAGAATAAGGAGAACAAATTTTGACTGTTCTTTTCAGGATGCATCCTTCTCTGGGTATCTCAGTGATATCCTGTACACATATACAATGATTTGATTAATATTTATATGAATGATACACAAATCACATAATAATGTAAAAATAAAACTCTTCTGTTTTTTTTGTGAATATTTCTCATTTTGCATTTTTTTTAATAGCCCAGATGCAAACTATTAATGCAAATATATCAACTCTAGCAGTGTCAATAGTGATGGTAAGTAAATCTTTAAGTTGATACTTAGTTTGAACATATAGCAAAGTAACCATAAACATGTTCAACTAGTTCACAAAAAAAGTAATGTGGATCATGCAGAAGTGTTGAACAAGTTATTCAGAGAGTTTGTACTAGGTCATGTCAAAACATAATGGAAAGGTTAAGAATAAGTTACTCCCTTTACTGGAAAGAGAAATGAAATTCATTTTCATGTCATTCCTGATTTTTGTTATTTTGTGATTCAAATATCAGAATTTGTTTAACTCAGACAGGATGCATCGCTCTTTGGTTCTGCTTTCTGTTGTAGATGTTTCAGCATCAGATTTTACTAGATATGTCCAGTTTCCTTTCTCCCCCTTAGTCATGACCCAATTAGTTTACCTTCTCCATGAGATAAAGGTTCTACAAATATACCAAACTCAACCCCAAGATCAAATTGTATAAATGAAGTTAATTTGAGAGTTTTACAGGTAAAACATCAAAGAAAGTAATCATTAAAATCCAAAAACTAAAACGCACATGGATTTTTTTTTAAATATGAAAACACAAACAAAGCATAAATAAAGTATATCATCATGTGCTAAGTCTTGTGATTAATAGGGTATACAAGCTCAATAGGAACCAACTTATTTTCACAAGTTTTCAAATCATCTTTCTTAACCCAAGCTTATTTCCCTTTCAAATTAGCCCTGTTCTTGGACTTGCTTTCACCAATAGGAATGTCAATTTTGCTTTTATGATTTTTTGTTTAAAAATTTATGACAATTAGATTTTTCATGTCCTTTAATCCCACAATAAAAGCAAATAGGCACATAATATGGAAATTGAACATAATGTTTCCCATGGTATTTTTGGTCATGTTCACAAAATTTGAAGATTTAGACTTCACATGACAATGATGACCACAACAAGAGTGAGTACAAGATAAGTGGTACTTACCTGAGGTCTTCTATAGTTGTGATGTATAAGACTTTCTTTGTCCAAATTGAGTTCTTCTCATCTCAGTTTGACCTGCTTTATGACATCTAGTTCTAGGTACTATATGCCTTGTTGTCACATTTTGAACTCCAATGTTAGATCTATTTTTCTGGTTTTAGTTCAATTTTCTAGTCTGTGCAGATATGTCAATTCTGCCTTTAGCTGCACCAGATGTGTCTGTTTCACGGTCCTGCAGATGTGTCCTGGAGACAATTTTGTTAGACAAAACCTATGTATGATGTACAACTACAGTACCTTTAGATTTGCCATGTGTTAGTTGAGACTTGTTCTTGGTTGTAGGCAAAGTAGAAGAAGTAGAAGCACTTTTGATTGAAGACTTGACAGAATTATCTGAATGAGTTTGATTAGAGTTCTGAGTTGGTTTGACAGATGTTGTAGGTTGGTATTTTGTATTCTGTTGCTGCTTTGGTAAAATGTTCTTATAGACAGCTCTGTTCAAAGAGGGTCCAGACGTATCCTGCTTGGTTCTAGAATTCTGCTTTTGTCCTATAGGTTGTTTTTGAAAGTTTTCCCCCAATGCTTTCACAAAAACTGTCTGTTGGACAACTTTGCCTTTTTCTTCATATCCTAGTCTAGATCTGTCTCCTGAAGGTCTTCCATACTAAGAATCTCATTCAGTCTTGCAGCTCCAATGGTAAGCTGTTTGATTCTTTCCTTTGAATTATTCAAGTCCTCATTGAGTTTGGTTAGTTGATCCTCTTTTTCTTGTAATAATCTTTGGAGAGTCAATATTGTTTGTTCACTTCCATCTTTCTCATCTCTCTGAGTCAGGGCAATAGCTTCAAGAGTCGCAATTTTCTCCTGTTCAGCTGTCAATTTTTTCCTCATAGCAATACAGTCTGAACAACCACCAGCATGTCCTCCATATTCCAAATTTTGAGAACCTGACTGAGTTGAACATGATGTATCTGGATTATTTGTTGAATGGACACTTCCTGCAACAAAGTTGCTGGTAGAGTCATATCTTGGTTGAATCTGAGCAGTTAACATAATTAGCTGATTATCTGAGGTATAATCATCAGTTTCAGATTCAGATATGCCCTCATCGTCCTCATATAGCTTAAATCTTTCATCCGACTGAGATTCAGATAGATCGGAAGCTTGCTTTTGTCTAGGTAGAGTATATCAGTTTTGTCTACTGGTGGGACAGATCCTGCATTTAAACATTTCCCAGAGTTATTTCTTGTGTAAACATAAGAAGTTAAACCTTTTATCTGATCTTCAGATATGTCAGAGCCAGATGTATCCTCTTCATCTTCAGATTCATCTCTAGATTCAGAATGGTCCTCTAACTCAGAATCTTCCACCTTTCTTTTGAAAGATATTTAAGGCTTTTTGCCCTTTTTCCTTTTTGACAAGTTCAGTTCATATGTCATTAAGGATCCCACAAGCTCTTCTACTTTCATCACTTCAGGATTTTTGCATTCTTCTATGGCTGTGTCTTTTCCATGGAATCTCTTTGGCAAAGATCTAAGGATTTTCTTGACAATTTTGTTTTCAGAGTACTTTTTGCCTAGACATATGCTTGATTGGTGATGTCACTCAGCCTAGCATAGAAATCTATGAACTCTTCACTATCCTTCATCATTGTTTGCTCAAACTCAAGAGTGAGCATTTGTAGTTTTGATGACTTGACAGCAGTTGTTCCTTCATTGGCTACTTGAAGTTTATCCCAAGCTTCTTTAGCTATCCTACAAGAAGAGATAAGTCTAAACTGAGATTGATCAACAAGAGAGAAAATAACATGCAAAGCTTTAGAATTCCAATTACTTGCATCTAGTTCTGCTTCAGTGTATTCTGTAATAGGTTTCTCAGTAATTTGCCCATTGACAGTAATAGTAGGTGCAGTGTAAGTAGTAAGAAAAGAATGCCATACTTTAACATTAATAGATTGAATGTATGTCTGAATTCTAATCTTCCCGAATGCATAATTTGAGCTGTCAAGTACAGGCGGAAGAGAAGATGCACGACCTAAAGGTCTATCCATGTCTAGATAACCAGATCTCACTAATAATTTAAGTGAACCCGCTTTGATACCAACTGTAAATTAGTAGATATCTAGATTCTAGTCAGAATGTATCCTGCCTAGCAATATTTACTGGTGTAAAGTGTAACGCGACCTACATGTGTCTAGGTCGGGTATGAATGCGGAAAATAAAAACACCAGAATGATGATACAGAAACCCAACTGGGAAAAACTGCAGGTACCCTAGCCACGGGACAAACAAATCCACTAATCACGAGGTGAGTTTAGTATAGAGAAAGAATAAAAAGTGCTAACACAATAGACACTAAACAATCAAAAGGTAGACTTATAAAAGACTTCCTTTTTAAGCCTTTTGACATGAGACAACTCTCGTTCTCCTGCGCACCTCCCAGAAAGTCCATCAAGCTCCTGGAGATCTCCCGAACTCATCTTGGGACACTTGACCTCCTAAACTACTTGAACCTGGGGTGGATTAAGTCCTTTGCACCTTATGTGGTCACCTACCACATAGTATGAAGGGTTGCCAAGTCAAACACAACTTTAGAAGTGTAAGAATAATTTGCGAGTATAGAACTCGTGGGTTTTGGCAGTGTGTTCGTCTCTCTTGTTTTGCGTCGAGCTGTGAAGAATAATATTTGTGGAATGCTTTTGCTCGAGAGATATATTTCTTCTTTGACCTACAAGAGATATTATATAGATGGAAGTTTAATTCTTGTGCAAGACAAGAATTAACATTACCAAATCCACATAGAAGACAAGAATAAGGAAAGTTAGAATTCTTATATACCATAAACACAAACTTTCCTAATCTCATTAGAACTTAACATGCAAGAAGATTTAACCTAGTTAAATAAGGTAATAAGTAGTCAACTCAAACTAGGAAACTTTGAAGTTGCATGTATTCGAGTTTCTTGATTCTTAATCGAGTATACACACGCCAAAATACCTACTTGTCGACCAAGAAAATAAATTTGCATGTGATAAAAATATAGCACGTAAAATAAGTCATGCATAATATTTAACAAAATTTTGGCACTTAAAATAAAAATTAGGAATGCTAACACACATGCAATTTTGTACTAACAAATATGTATTTAGACACTAAATAAGCAAAATCCCTAAATGCATACGGAGGGACTCACAATTTATCATAGGGATTTTATGCACGTTCCACTGAATCCCTTTTCATAATGTATATCAATCACCACCTTCATCGATTTCATTTATTTAGAGAATGACTTCGACCTGAGAACTCTCGTACGCACACCAACTTTCTCTCTCTCAGATATGTAGAGTTGAGATGGGGTGTCATGTGTTAAATTATTTTCTTATTAGTTTTCACTTTCAAGAGTTTTCATAGGTTTTTATTTATTTGTTTATTATCATTCGTCGAATATGTAGATAGGGAAGTTTTGGCAAAAAAAATTACGTTTTCTTAATGATTGATTATTAATATGCTTTGCCAAATATATGGACAGAAAGGTTTGGTTAGATTATTTTGCATTTTTATGATGATAATAGTAACAATAATTATTATTATTATTTTACTCTTTATTTTCTTAATTTATTCAAACAAGTATACTAGTCTCTTGAAAATATTATTTCCAATTTCCTATAACTTTGTTTCATGTCCAGTCGAGTTAAGAAAAACCTTTATTTATTATCAATTTATTTTATTTAGATTGATTCCAACTAAATTATTTTTCAGTGATTAGTACATCATCTAGCGCTAGTATTTAACCACTACACTCCATTTCACGTTTTATTTATTTTGAAATTGTTTAGAGTTTCTTATTTAATACTTTCAAATTCTAAGCTAGGTTTATTTACTCTTTATAGACTAGAAGTGAAGATTCAAAGTAGCTTTGCCCATTAGCTCACACTCGAAGAACTTGAGGTAGTCTCATTTTTCTAGAAAAAGTTATTTTCAAAATATGCGCAATATTAATTGATTTGATACTATGAGTATGCATGTGACTATGTGACTTGTTTGTTTATTATATGCATGAGCTTATTTGCTTTATGCTTAAAATAAGACGAGATTTTATTATATGGATGCATTACTTGATTGCTACGCGCGCTTGTATTTACTTGCTTTATAGCATGAGACAAGATTCAGAAACCAGCATTTACCAAACAATGCTTGTTTTCGAGTAAAGAATTTTCTTGAGATATTCATATGGTTGCATATTTATGTGTATTTGTGGTATGAATTAATTAATTTGCACTGAGACTATTGCGTATTTCTATGAAATACTCATTCTTTCAAATTAAACATTTTACAGATTCGGAGCCAGAGGAGGCACATTGAGAATAATGGCATCAATCTAAATAAGATTTATTTTGGAATAAATGAAGCTATTCATGAATATTTCAAATTCTTGTGTTTTGACATTGATATGTTTTTCATGATATTATTATCATGATTATAAAATTTATTTTTCCACATATTTTATCCGCTTTTGATATTTATTTAAGAAGGAAGAAAATATTTTAACGCTCTGGGTACTTAGAATTCGGGCATTACATACGCAACTCAATCTGCCATACCTCCACGGCTAAGAGTGATAAGGCTTTTGAAAGGTCCCACCTAAAAGTAATCGTAAATTGTACATACAACTCCATTAAAATAGCAACCTGACAATCACTTTTAACGAATCATGTTTGATTGCACAAAACAAGAAAAGAAATTATGAAAATAGATGGAAATAAAAGTTACTCATATACATGATTAGAAAACTGATGTAAACAAAATCCATGAATTCTTCACCACAAGAGATTGAAAAACACACAACTATAAGTTTAGCAAACTTGGAGATGTAAAGTTCCTTTTCTCAAAGGTGGTGTGAGAAATTATTGGAGATGATGAACTCGGTACTTACTGAACTCTACTCAAACTGTCATTAGGCTTTTAGTTACCAATAAATTATATGATCACAACCACGCTTATGATGTAAGGTACATTCCTCCAAGTCTGATTCACTCTCGACTGTTGCATGAATCGTAATATACTATACTTCCTCATTAGCAAGGGCTAAGCAACCCCAATGATACATCCGTTATGCACAAATCATATAAATAATTTGAGTAATGCTATATAGCATCGCTGGTGCACCGGTCCACGTGTGCTTCCCTTTAACTTCACTTATATGCCACATATACTTGTGCCTAGCACCAGTTGTGATACATAGCATTATTTAAATAATTTATTTAGCAACTACTACTTTCCACGTATACTCAAGCTTTCTTGGTTCAAGCTCCATTTCTTTGCAAAAGATAAGCCTGGTACTTAAAGTTATCTTAAATAAAAGCAAAATAAAATGGAAGCAGCTAAGAGAAAATGTGTGAAAATGTGTCACCTTCTGCATCAAGAGCCAGCCACCAAGATAATACAGAGACCTTTGGTAAATAAGCCAACACATGTTGGATGACCAATTGCCTCCACTAGTTCCAATGTAAACCACATTTCTAAATGTTAATGTCAATTCAAATTTATAATCCCTCCACATTTTGGTTTTGTAAAACACAGATCAATAGTATTATCTTTCAGTATCAAAAACCTTAAATATGTTAAACACAGGAGCTCAATAAGGAAATATATTTCTTACAGTGGTTCCTATTATTGCATCTGTTGTAAGTGTTGCCTTCAAGACATCAGTCTATTAGTTTCAAAGTCAAGGAATAGAAAAATATCTCACTCATTTTCAACCACAAATTCACTCACTAAAATAATATTGTATGTAGATTCATAACTTTTCCTTTTCAACCACAAATTCTCCCATAAAAATCACTTTTCACTACATTAATTCTAAGAAAATCAAAATCAAACACACCCTAAAGTCATAGTATCATATATTTAAATAACAATAATGATGATGGCAATGAAAATAATACATGATCAGATATCTCTAAAATATTTAACAAAACTGCAATTTAAACAAGAAAATCCAAAAGGTCTAATTGGCCCTATTTTTTATACATCAATTTAAATGTATGAAACAACTTATCGTTATGTGAATGAAAGCTAGAACTCTATTTTAGTTATGCTAGGCAAATAGGAGAAAGAGATCAGAGGACAACTTCCAGAAAGCACTGGTGGAATACAGTGACCAACTTTAACTATACTTCTAGTGTTGAATCATTGACCACGAAGAACCCTAACTGAACATCTAGGCAAAGATTGGCCATGAATCAGTTTTTCATTTCCTTTGCAAAACATTTTCCAGTTAATAGGTATAAGAGTTTATGATTGCAAAAGTAATCATTTACATGATGAGCATCCTTGTGAAGCCGTCGGAGCTTTGATAAGAAGGAAAATCGAGACTGCCATGGATGTGAGAGAAATACAAATAGGAGTGTAAAAAAAAGGCATACTTATTTACACAAATTGACCAACAACTAACAAAGAAAATAGTAATGTTTATGGTACAAGAAGCAATATTCTCTCAAGCTTTCAAATTTTTTACATGGACTATTGAATAAATTGTGTAGACTTAATGCACTAGCATGACAATTGATCATTCAAATTTATAATAACAACAATAATATTATTGCCTCAAACCAGTTACTTAAAACCTTTGAGGCAGGGGATGGTAAAAAATTCATGAAATCCCTGAAAAATTAAATAAATGTGAGCAAAGAATCTCTCTTTAGTCGATAGACTTTAGCTTGAGTAAATCCCAAGAAAGGCATATGTACTCTGTAGATCACTAAGTCGCCAATGACAACGAAGGTCAAAGGTTAACTAAGGCCCAGTGCCGTACTTGAGATCTGGGGGCCCTAAGTCGAGATATAAAAGATGTGCCCCCAAACCAAAGCGTATATTCAATATAGTTCGGAAGTCAAATTTTTGGTTCTTCAACATCTCATCTTCAAAAATTTGAGTGGTAATGGGATTAAATGGAACACATAGTGCACCAATATATGCCATGCTATAACTTCATGTTTGATCGTTTTGTTCATCAAATCCAGGCATTGGTGTATTGGGTTGAATGTGTTCTTCAAGTGATCATTTGTCTTCCTTTTACAGTTCCCAAATTCTAATTTCCAAATTCTAATTATTTTACATTTTGATTCAATCCCAAACTCTAATTATTTTACATTTTGGTTCAGTGTGCATTTATTTCTATCATAATTGATAAAAAAGTAACAATTTACCAAAATAAAAGCATAAGATTTGAATAGTCATTTAGCAAATAAAAGCATTAAGATTTGACAAGCAAAAGATTTGAACGGCACTCACAAACATAATGTTAAGGATCCTAAACCAAAAAGGCTGCAACACTAGGTGTTATTGGGTTCAATTTTGTGCACCCAAAATTTTCTGAAATTTTGGGCTCTGAGTCAGAGGCCTCTTGGGCCTCATACAAGGTCCAGCCTTGCTAAGGCCAATGGTCGTAAGGTTTTTGGAAACGGGCTCCCGAAATCCTCGCCCAACTTAACGACCTAGCGACCAGACGACCAAAGCACATGGAAATCCTTTCCAGTGATCTAAGGGATGAATCTCCCTCCTACGCGTTGCTAGGGTTTAGTACGTCTAGCCTCTACACCCACGAGCTCATAGCTCCTCAATCTACCTCCTCGACCTAGTAGATTTATCATCTAAATAGCATCCTGGGAACCCAAGTAGGAAATCTTATCATTTATGACTGATTGGACTTCAACATTAAATGCAAAGCGGTAGTTACCCGTCCCATACATGGCTTAGGCAGCCATTAGTCAAAATTAAAGGGTTAACTTCAGCCAATTTGACCCATATGTCATTCTTGTGGGTCTAGCATTAAATGCACACAATCATTGTTCTCATGCAAATGTCAAGTTTACACTATAAATAGAGTAGAATGAAGCTGAAAAGAGGGAGACCCAATGAAAATCCCATTCTTCTTGTCTTAGACACATTTACTCTCTTTTATTTATTGCAAACATTCATTGCCTTTACACATTAACTATACAAACCAATTCGAATAAAAATTTCCCGTGAATACAAATCTTATTTGCTGAGTCAAAGGCTAAATTTGATATCAACAAATTAGCGCCATCTGTGGGGAAGTCTACTAAAAGCTGTGTAAAAAACTCCCATCAAAAGAAAATGAGTGGAAACCTTTCAGGAAGCCAAAGAACAAGAAATAGTGATGCTAGATTGCCTCATGGGTTCGAAAGAACCGAGGCACAGCCAGTGCCAGTCCTTTACGGCAGCCTGCAGCTACGGAAACTGAGGTCCTCCAGCGGCAAGTGGAAGCCCTCGTCGAAGAAGTACAGTGTTTACAACAACGTAACCCAATGTCCCAACAATAACCGGCAGGTTACTCCCCTGACAACTTCTCTTGTTGTGCCAAAAATGCAGAAAGATGCCCAACAAGAATGAATCCTCCGAGAGAACCTATTAGAAGAAGGTTGAGCTTCATCCCTTCGCAAAACTCTGGTCAGCTAGCCCCTTGTGGTAGGATCACACTGGTTCCCTCTAGAAACGCGGCCGGAAGCAGTGTGTTCATAAGGCTGGGGCCCGGTCCGCAGTTGGGACCTAGACTACCCAGGTCGCCTGAACCCCTACAACTAGGCGGATGCTAGCAGAGGAGGAGAAGTCCAACGCCAACTCACCGTTACAGTCATGCATCGAGTTCACCTCCAAGGACCTCCTGGAGCCAGCAACCAGTCCCTCAATAGATCCACGAGCTGGATGAGCTGAGGAAGCGACTAAACAACCTTGAGCAAAAACAGTTGAGGGCAAAGGGAGCTGACGACCTATGGGAAGGCCGTCATTTTTCGAGCTCACAATTCCAGAGGCTGTTATGCAATCCAAAATGAAACTCCCTCAGATAAGAACTTACTGCGGTGATTCAGACCCAGTCGTTCACTTCCACCGATACGTATCTTGGATGGAGCTCTAGAATGCAACTCGGGCTATCACGTGTAAGGCCTTCGCACTTACTCGGGAAGCGAATGCACAAACTTGGTACGGCAACTTGGCCCCAGGATCGGTACACAGTTGAGAGCAACTTTCTTCTGAATTCACATCCCAACTCATGGGGTCAAAGGCCAGAACAACCCCCAAGGAGATGTTGGGAACCATCAAATAAGGAAAGACTGAACCACTCAAGAGCGACCTAGACCGCTTCAACAGGTAGGTCATGACTATGGAAAGGGGGAAAATGAATCGCTTTTGATAGCCATCAAATCGGGCCTTTATAAGGACACCCGTTTCTGGTGGGCCACGCATGAGGACCCCAAGCACTTATAGGGAACTTTTGAAGAGAGCCAAAAAATACATAAGCGTGGAGGAAGCCATCGAAGGGACTGTAAGATCTGAAAAATCTCTGAAGGACGACAAGAAAGACCAAAAGATAAAAAAAGACATACAATAAAGTGAAAAGCCGCCCAAGTCGACTAATCCCTTTACAAAACTCAACACTTCTGTTGAACACATCTTCAACATCCTGCAGAATGACCCAATCTTGCCCAAGGCAAGGCCTATAAACAAATCATTGAAGGATGCCGACCAATCCAAATACTGCAAGTACGATAAGAAGGTGGACCATGACACAGACGAATGCAGACACCTTAAATAGGAGATCGAAAAGCTAATCGAACGCGGGCACCTGTGCGAATACGTGGCAAATCACCAGGAGCAAGATCGACAAGCTCGTCCCCAAGAGGACCTCAAAGCCCAAGTCCTACAGAATCGACCTCTAGCTGAAATCCGTGTACTCTTTGGCAAAAAGCATAGCATGGAGGGGTCCAAGAGACAAAGGTGAGGTCTCGTGAGAGAAGCCCAGAATTGCTACCATCTACTTATGGCACAACCCCTCGTCTCTCGAACCAGCTAGTTCTCCTTTTGTAATGAGGATGCCTACAATGTGTTACACCCTCACACATATGCCTTGGTCATTACCATTCCAGTTTCAGGTGTTAATATCCACAAAACCTTAGTAGACAATTGTAGCACCATGAACATCATCTACTGGTGAACTTTCCAAGATCGGAAGAGCGTCGTGTA
>CAVNYN010277226.1:0-16736 GCA_963692815.1 Nyctanthes arbor-tristis
CGGGGGGTTGGGGCGGTTAAGGTTGAATCTTTTGAAAGAAAAGACTTCTTTTTTTTGGTAATATATTACTAGCATTATAATTAATTATCATCCCCACATTTTTATATTCACCACAATAAAAATTACTATCTCTATTTCAATTATTTGGTCTCATTTTTCTCTTTGAAAAGTAGTCTCATTTCTATATTAAGAAGTCTAATGTACATTACTTTACAAATCTATCACTATTAATACCTTAATTATAACTCTCAATTTTGAATTTAAATCATTAAATATAGACAAATTAAGAACACAGATAATAAAATGTGATTTTCTAACATATTTATAAATCATTGTGAAAAAACAAATGAGACTAATAATGTGTTTGGCAACTCACATAGATTATAATTTGAATTATAATCTGTCACAAAGCATCATTTTATTAGTTTCACTTTTTTCAAAAAGTCAAAAAGTAAAGTCAAACCGCAATTGTTTACTTTTTACAAAAAATAATCAATAAAATGATATCACGTTGCAAATTATAATTTAGATTATAATCTAACTCTTTATCAAACACTTTATAAATAATCGAGACGGGGAGTATAATTTTGATTGAAATAACACAATAAAGTTATAATATTAATTAATAATAATGATAATTATATTAATAACCTAAATTTTTTCTTGTATCACTTTATAAGCACACCACTAATTGACGATATTTTTTTCTCTTTTTTATAATAAATACAAAATACAATCTTTGCCACAGGCAAACATACATCACGGTCACCGCCAATTCACATTCTTCCACCACCAACTTAAATTCATACTCAATTTAAACGAAAATTAAAAAGACAAGAAAAATTA
This sequence comes from Nyctanthes arbor-tristis, assembly GCA_963692815.1. Lineage (NCBI taxonomy): Eukaryota > Viridiplantae > Streptophyta > Magnoliopsida > Lamiales > Oleaceae > Nyctanthes > Nyctanthes arbor-tristis. Next base: position 847 of record CAVNYN010277226.1, read on the forward strand.
AATACTAAAGTGTACACCACCACAACCAACCACGTCCACTGGCAAACAATCTTCTCCTTTTCTCCACCGACCACGTTCTTCCTCCGAAGTCGGCAACCTAAATCTTTGCTACTAATAACCTTTATTGTTGTAAAATTCCTTATAAACAGGAAATAGCAAGACCATCGGCATCCCACCACTTCAAACATCACTCCCATTGCCAACAGAATCATCAATTGTTGCACCGTCACCATCTTTGTGTCCGACCTGGGAAATATTAGATGAGTGTCTATAAAAAAGGAAAAAAGAAAAAAAAAAAAGATATGTGCTTGGATTTTATTATAAAGTTTTCTTTTTTGGTCATTTTAGTAAAAATAATTTTAATGAATAAAATAAATATAGTGCAATAAAAAAATAATTAGTGGTAATATAATTAGTTACCTTTCTTTTTTTTTTCCTTTTCCTTTTTTTCCCCTAAAAAAATTCTTTAGGAAAAAAAAAATATATATATATATAATAAGAGGGAAAAAGAATCAGAAAAAAGAAAAACCAATAATCCAAGCATATTAAGCAAAATTAACACATCTTGAAGAAGGGAACAACCACCAGAAAGATAGATTTGCTTTCTTTAACGCCATCACGGCTTTTATTTTTCCTTTCTTTATCTCCTTGGGCCTATTTTCAAGAATTTAATCACTGACCCAACTCACAAATACTCAATCTTTTCACTCCTTTTACTTTCCTTTCGCTTTATTTTTCATCAAAGCATCAACCGCTATACTTCATGTAAGCATCAATGAGGCATAATATTTCGACTTTTTATTCATTTTTCGATACATGTACTTTGTAAAGTTTTCAACTTTGGGTCCGAGTGTATACTTGTATGGCTTTACTTGGGTTAGGTATTTTGCTATTACAGTTTTGATACTTTTTTTTTTTTTTGTAGGTAATTCTTGATGGAGCATGTTTGCTGGGTTTTGTAGATCATGCCCAGATCTTGATGCTTCTCGATCTAGCTAAATCCTTGATTCGTATTCTTTATTGAATTCGGAAAAAGAAGGAAGCTGGGGTAAGTTTGGATTTTGTTTCTCTGGGGTTTCTCGAGGCGATTAGAGCTGATAAAGAAGTGAATTTCGTAGAATCTAATTCTGATATTCTTTGGAAGTTTCGGGGTGAATTTTAATTTTAGCTTGATTTGAGCATCTGTTTTCACTATCTGGCACAACAGTAAGATGCGATTTATTTTGAATGAGAGTGGAATTAATTTTTTGAGTATGGACTTTGTGCGCCTTTTCTTTACTATAAAGGAGGCTAAATTCTTGAGGTGTTTCCTTGTGTTATGACTTGTGAAAATGAATCTGGCTTGTAGAGTTCTTGGTGGGTGGGTATTATTTTCATCAGAATTCCGTTTATTTCCTTCTTTTGTTCTCTTATATTTTTACAGGTGATGTTTTCTTAGGCTGATAGCAATTGAAATATGTTGATCGGGCAATTTTTTCTTTGGTGGTGGTGGAGAAAATAATGAATGCAAAGGGGGAATAGATCCTCATTGAATAGCAGCCAGTTGTAGAATTTGTTTGTTGAAAGATTGCTGCATGTCATTTGCAGACTTCACCTTTGACAGATCGTCATCTCATATTTTCATTGGTTTGCACAACTGAGTTTGCGGGAAGAAGAGTGCCATTTGTATCTCTGAGCTATGATTAAAAATATACTCAATAGGCTCCCAAAGAAACAGGCTAAGTTAGTGGAAAATCGCGATGGAGGATCCTCTACGTTATCAGCAAATGCTTTGACTAATTCGAGAAGCATTACTGGATCTCGGTCGGGCAATTCAAATGCTACGTCTCTTTCGGGATTGAATTTTGCTTCTGGTCTAAATCACGGAAATAAAATTCCAGATGCATTAAATGGAAAAGTGAACGGTAATACAGGAATTGTACCATATGAGGCACTTCCTAGTTTTAGAGATGTCCCGAATTCAGAGAAGCAAACATTGTTTATCAAAAAACTGAACTTGTGTTGTGTATTGTTTGACTTTACCGACCCGACAAAACATTTGAAAGAAAAAGACATCAAGCGGCAGACATTGGTGGAACTTGTTGACTACATTACTTCTGCAAATGGGAAATTCACCGAAACAGTAATGCAAGAGATTGTAAAAATGGTATCTATAAATTTGTTCCGGACACTCTCTACTCAGCCTCGTGAAAATAAAGTTGTAGAAGGCTTTGATTTGGAGGAAGAGGAGCCATTGATGGATCCTGCTTGGCCACATTTGCAAATTGTCTATGAATTCCTTCTCAGGTTTGTAGCTTCACCAGAAACAGATGCAAAGCTGGCTAAGCGGTACATTGATCACTCTTTTGTTCTAAGGTTATTGGATCTTTTTGACTCTGAGGATCCCAGAGAAAGGGAGTATTTGAAAACTGTTCTGCACCGTATATATGGAAAGTTCATGGTACACCGCCCATTCATTAGGAAAGCAATCAATAATATATTCTATCGTTTCATTTTTGAAACTGAGAAGCACAATGGAATTGCAGAGCTGTTAGAAATTTTAGGCAGTATAATAAATGGATTTGCACTGCCATTGAAGGAAGAACACAAACTTTTCCTCGTACGAGCTCTTATTCCGCTTCACAAACCAAAATGCATACCCATGTACCATCAGCAGTTATCTTACTGCATCGCTCAGTTTGTGGAGAAGGACTGCAAACTTGCTGATACTGTTATAAGGGGCCTACTGAAATATTGGCCGATCACCAACAGTTCAAAGGAGGTTATGTTCTTAGGTGAGCTTGAGGAAGTCTTAGAAGCAACTCAGCCTCCTGAGTTTCAGCGCTGTATGGTTCCTTTGTTTCGCCAAATCGGTCGCTGCCTTAGCAGTTCACATTTTCAGGTTGGTTGTCTAAGCTCAACAGCATCATTATCCTTCTCACCCGATGCCGTCAACAAGTTATAAAAACTTGAGCAATTTTAAAGAGTGTTTGGCAACTATGTGAGATTATAATCTGGATTATAATCTTTGATGTGACATTATTTTATTGGTTGTTTTTGTAAAAAGTAAACAATTGCGGCTAGACTTTTACTTTTTGACTTTTTGAAAAAAGTGAAACTAATGAAATGATGCTGTGTGGCAGATTATAATCTAGATTATAATCTCGTCTAGTCGCCAAACACATTGTTAGTTTCATCTGAGCCTATTCATGCTTATTTGATTATGTGCCTGCCTATTTTTCTTTTATCTGACCCATAGCATGTTATTTCTTAATCATTACTGATCTTGTTGCGTTTGTTTAAAAACTTGAGAGCAAATTTGACCTCTTTCTCATTATGGTACACCTTTTTTCAGAGGGAATATTACAGCTATTTTTTGGGGGGAAAAACCCTAATGTTAACGCCTCATAAAAAATACTCCACGCATCTCATGTGTTAGAGGTCTCTTATCTTTTTTTTTTTTTTTTTGGGCTATATATTCACGTTTGATGCTTGGAAATTGCATTTGCATGCAATTTTAGAAAAATGCGAACAGTATATGTGATTTATTAGTAGTCTGATGTCCCTCGGCTTAGAGCTTGTATGGAAACAACATTTTGAAAATTCCTTTTTTCTCATACTCATTTTCAATATCAAATTCTCCAAAACACATAAATATTACTTTGACATAATCGATAACTTTACCTACTTTTCTACTGCACATTCTTAAAAATGCAATTTTTCTTCAGAAAGAATCTCTTCCAAAAGAACTTTGAAAGATAGTACATTCGAGGAACTAGCATCAAGCAGCCCTGTTTCTTTCTTGGGATGCCTATTAATAATAGCCACATTCGAAAACTAGTTATCACCTTTCATGAAATTTCTTCTGTGCTTGCCTAGAATTCATTTTGGTTAGATGCTACAGAGAAATTGAACAAGATCTCCATAAAATGTATATTAATTTGGAAAAGCACGCAATAAATTATTGAACAAAGAACATGAATTAGTGATTTTATTTTTCTTTGGGATGTCAATTGACGAAAACCGCTTTTCAGAAACAGTGCTTATACTTGAATAAATTTTACGTCATTGCCAAGTATTCATATCTGTTTTGAGGTTATAGAGAAATGAAACAAGATCCACCTATGATTCATATTGATCAGTAAAAAGCTCATGATTAGTTATCTAAAAAGGTGGTGGAGTGGATTGTAATGAAAAGATCTTCTCTGTATATGTTAATTCTATTAAGAATAGGTATGATGGAATATTCATGTTATATATACTACCAGTAACAGTATTTAGTTTTTATTAGACTTGTCACAGATTTTCTGCCTTGCGATATCCTGTTTGTTTGGTTATGATGAGCTTAAGAAACGTCCAGATGAGGTCTCACGGTATACGTTGTCTATACATTTACAATGTGATTAAGACTGGGTGAGTATAGATGATAAGTTTTGGATTATGGATGGATTTAAAGTTTAGGCTAAGTACAAATTTGATTAATGAGTAGACTGTCCTTTTGGATCGCACATAAAAAACATGGATGGTAGAAGAATTTTTAATAGATCTTGAATGGTGATCATGCTAGTTTTAAATTGTGTATTAACCAAGTCATGAGCCAAAGAGGGCCAGCTCAAGTAGCAAATGCTGAGCCCAAGGACAATATTTGGATGAAGCCCCAAGGACAAGGTGGGTTAACATATATATTCTCTATACATTCCCTTTTTCCCCTCCCCGGGGGGGGGGGGGGGTTCGAGTCCATTACCCATATTTATTGGTTGCCAACGAGAAGTGCTATCACTGAGGGTAAACAGCTGTCATACATGGGAATGTTATTTATTTTATTGGTGGCATTTATCAACTTGATGTCTATGAGGCTTGACTGCTTTTTTGTGAGATGATGAATGTTTATAACCATGGGAAAGAAACAGTACTGGCAACAATGTTGCAGTCCTTTGAGATTGCTTGGTAGCTCTGTCTTTGTCTATTCGCCTAAGCAGCTTCTTAGGACTGCCTTTATTTTGTTATTTTATGTTTGTCAGATTATGTGCATAAGACTTACATTTGTACAAATAAAGGAATTTCTGAAATTTCTGTCCATCCTCGTCAGTCCTTGTGGTGCACGAATTATTTGCTGTATAAGACACATACAAAATAAAATAAAGGAGAAATATGGGATTGAGGGGGTTATATGTGAGAATAAAGTTTCAGGTCACTTTCTTGTTACTATTTTCTTTTGCCTAACAGTTGACTGGAGTAAGAACGATTGAGTATCAACGATTACTAGGCATCTAGACGAATGAGCTGCAACCAAAGACAAATAGAATTGTTGTTTGATTCTCATTATAATTTCACCTATCAACAATTTGACAAGTACTCAATTACAACCATACATTTCAAATTTCCGTCAAATCTTCTTTAGAATTATAGGAGGAGGGAAAATGAAAATCTAGTACGAACATATGTGTGTGTTTCCTCCTTTCTGGAGATCTCTTTCTTCTGGATATGTATATGTTGCCTTTTCATGGCATTGTCAGAGCATTCCACCACTAAGTATTTAAAATCCTTATTCTTTCATGAAAATGAGTAAAATAATTAGTATTTCCAGAAAGAATAATACCTTGGTCCCGGTTTCATGAAGAATGAAAATATATTAAGGGCCTCAATGGAAATGATTTTCTCAAAATCGATTCTCACTCAAAGTCATTTTCAACCACACATTTACCCATTAAACTAATGTTACGTGTAAATTCATAACTTTTCCTTAATTTCTAACCACACATTCTCCGCAAAAAATTACTTTTCACAAAATCAATTCTCCAAAAATCATTTCTAGATGGGCCCGATCTGAATAGATTCCAATATAATTTCTTAGGGCTAATCATAGAGAAATGAAATGCACGTGGAACTACCTTGTCTATATGCACACAAGTTACTGGGAAGAGGACAAATTAATTTAATACTCCCTTTGTGTGCAGGCTAGATTGATTTTTCACGTCAAGGGTATCTTCAATAGTGTGCTGGGAAGATTGGAAGTCAGGACCTTAGAAAGGGAACTCAGGAAATTTTTATGTTTTCATAGCACGTTGAACCACATAATATGAAAATCTAATATGCTATAAAGGGAGCTTTCTTTCTTTGGCGATGGGGGTAGGTGGGCTTCGGTGGTGTCATTTCAACTATAAGCATCCTTATTATGTCTGTCCAAAGTTCTTGCTGTGCCTTGGAAATTTTGCTTAGTTTCCTTCAACTTGCTACTCGGTTATCTTTATTCCAACTTTTGTAAGGCTTGTACCTGGAGTAAGAGGAAAAGAAAATCATATTTTGACTTATACCCTATACTTCATCTGTTGGTTGCATCCTGTAATTGTGTGTCTCCATCACCTTTGTGCGGATAACTAAGTTCTTCTTTGTCTAAGATATAACAGCATTATAAATTTATAATGTTAGGATATGAAGTTATCAACCTGCCTCATTCGTGTCATCTCCTAAGTTATTTCCTGTGATGTCACCACTTAACAAGCGTTTGCTCCTGTGGCACAAGATTTGCAGCTGAGTCTCGATATTCTGTCAAGCATTTGGAGGACATTGTCAATTTGTCACTGTGTATGGTTTTATCCTTTAATGGCATGTTAAGTATACGGGATTAGATAAGACTGGTCAATATTTTAAAGAAAAATAAACTAAAAGCTTTACCATTATACTGCTGTTTAATACTGTCTACCATAACAGCCCAAGTGTGTGCACCAGTCCTTGGAATTAATTTTCTCGACAACTTGCTTAATCCTATTTCTTGGAGTGGCATATTTAAGACTTTGGGACCGTTGTCCATAATGGATCCTATTGAATTTATTATCTCTTTAAACTCATTTCCATCTCTTTAGCCGCCATTGATTAATAGAGGTTTCTATTTTCAAGTCCATCCATTCCACTTTTACCATTTGAAGAACGGGACCGCTTCTACGCATTATTTAACTCTTTTAGTTGTTTCAACAGGTGGCAGAGCGGGCTTTGTTTTTATGGAACAATGATCATATCGAGAACCTTATCAAACAAAATCGTAAAGTTATACTGCCCATTATTTTTCCTGCCTTGGAGAAGAATGCAACAAACCACTGGAATCAGGCAGTACGGAGCTTGACACTAAATGTCAGGAAAATCTTCTCTGATATTGATCCTGAGCTCTTTGAGGAGTGTTTGCTCAAGTTCCAAGAAGATGAAGCAAGAGAAAAAGAAATGGAGACAAAGCGTGAAGCAACATGGAGGCGCTTGGAAGAAATTGCTGCGATGAAAGCTGCTAGCAACGAACCAGTACTTGTAACTAGCAAATTTAACACCAACACACCATCTGGTTAGAAGCTATAGATGGAGGTGGAAATTGTGAAGCTGGAGTCACTTTCTTGATTTCTTACCTTAGGCTTCCCGATTTTTGGCCCATCAGTTTGTGCAGGGTGAAGGACACCACTGTGTGGGGATGGATTGATCGAACTCCGATACAGGAACAAGGACTGTAAATATAGAATTGGTGGGCAACAAGAGGAGGAGGTTTTAGGGTCTGCAATGCACTTTTACATCGATGAAAATTTGTCAAGTGCTATTGGCCTTTTTTTCCCCTTTTATTTATTTTTTTTCCTTCTTTAGCTCTTAGAATGCTGTTGGAATTATTAAGGTTTTTTTTTTTCTTGCATTTGCCAGTATCTCTATTTACATAATCTTGAACATGGTTTAGTATGTATCCTGCTACCTGATTATATATCTGTTTATTACCATAATGTCTGAGAATCATAACTAATCATTAATTATACCATTGATTTACTTCCGCATTCAGCTTGAGGGGAAATAATATCTCTACTTTGAGTATTGAAGATTTAGTACTTCTGGTCAATGGTGAACTCATATGTGTGTTTAAGAACCTCAATTTGACAATAAATTGAACTCTATGAATTTAAATAATAGTTTATTATTTCGCCACGGAGAATGTAGTAGGTACTTCTAGAGAGTGAGAGTGTAAGTGTTGATATTAATTTTTCTATAATAAAGCAAATCTCAATTCCGTAGCTATTATTTTTTCCTACTTGTACAAAACATTGGAACGCATTATTTTTTTCTCAAATCAAGTATTTTCATCCAAGTATTCGGGTTCTGTAAATAGAACCCGCATTAACTTCATAGAAAATTGGGCTTTGATGCCCAAGGTAAGGAGCATGCTTTTGAATAACTTCTTGGAACTCTTCTACAGTAGTATGAGAGTTTTCTATTGATAATTTCTTTGTCTTGGAAAGTGTTGTTCTAGTAAGCTTTATCTTACTTTATTTTAAATAAAAAATAGTCACCAAGTTAGACTTTAAACATCAATCATATATTCTCCGTAAAAAAATAAAATAAAAAATTTGCTACAATCTTTAATTAATTTTCATTACATCATAACTGCATATTCTCTCAAAAATTAACTTTGAAAAATCAAACTCTAACATAAAAAGCTCCTTAGAAGCTTGATGGTTAGATTTTAATGTAGGGGTCGACGAATAAGATTAGATGGTACATTGATAAAGTTTTAAATAGATTTTGTACCTGATTACTACTACACAACACTCGAAACGCTCTATTTTGCTATCATATATCATATATATGAACTTCCATTTGTGGACTTATTATCATATTGAAGATGATTATGCAACTGGTATGGAATTAGAAATTGAAAGTGAAGCAGACTAGAATTGAAAAGTAACCAAGTAAGTTGATGACAATTTTCCACATTCTTAACAACACCCTCACTCACTCACTCACATCGTCCAAATCAATCCGCAATGTGAACAACAAAAAGATCTCATTTCTTTAATTTAATTTATTAGCCCTTAAGTTTCTATTTGCACTTTTTCATCAGAAAAGATTTCCGGTTTAATAATAACACAAGGTTTCCCATATTGTAAGGATATATTATTATTTATTATGTTCTTCATTTGTACAATAATTAATTAAATGACGATCAAAATAAATGGAAAACGACGGCTTCCTAATTTTGGTCTTTTCCATATATATATGCCCCCGCGAAAGGACCGGAATCGACCATGTTTGACAAAAATGAAAGGACTATCTCCACATCATTAACAGTATCATCATCATCATTATCCATAATACTAATCCAATCGTATGCCTTAGGAACAAATTAAAAATTATTATATTCGTGAGTTGATGATGTATGTACTATGTAGGTTAATTCACCCAAGTGCATCTAATCACAACTTTGCTCTTTGCAAAAAAAAAAAAAAATACATACATTAATTATATGTCCGTGCATGTGTAGTGGGCTCCATTTACCATCAGCATATATATGTTTCTATTTTTTTGGTTGATACTAAGCTCTTCGATAATGTTAAAATACATACATTAATTATTTTCAACAAAAAATTTAATTTTCTGAACCGCTTATTTTTAACACGATTTATTACTACATGTGGAGTTAATTAATCTTGAATGAATAAAGAATACATTTAACACTGCATTTCTTTTGACTGTTATAGTTTTAATTATAAAATCTGGCATTTATATCGATTGCTAATTTCATCAGCTAATCCACCTCGCACCCAACAGCCTTCCTCTGCGTTCTCCTACAAGACATTCGGTCTTTGTTGTGCTCTGTCTGGATTTGCAATTACTGGATCCAACTCCCCCAACTTCCACAAACATTTCTCTCTCTCTCTCTCTCTTCTAAACCCTTAAAACTTTTGTTCTCAATCTCCCTTTGTTATTAATTATTATATATATTTCCAGCAAAGAGAGGAAAGGTTGCCAAGCTTTTTGCTGTGTGCTGCCTGCGTATGTATTTATTCGTTTTCCTTTTTTTAATTAATGTTTATTGGAAATGCCGAGCATTGGCCTCAAATTATACAGTCTTTTCTTCAAATTCATGCTAAAGCATCGGTTACAGAGCCGATTGCACGCTCTCGAAAACTATTCCGGAGAAGGAGGAGGCGGCGCCACCTCCTTCGGACTCACCTCACGGCCTGACAAGGATACGGCTGCCGCCGCGATTCCTTCTTTTACTCACGGCGTCGCCACCAAGGATATCCACATCGACCCTTTAACTTCTCTATCTCTTCGAATTTTTCTTCCCGACACTTGCTTACAGGTGTCCGAAACCCTATCCAAGCCTCCTTCCACGATCATCGTTTCTAAATCCGATCCAAACCAAATTCTCGCCCCCCGCAACACCTATGGGTCTTCAAATAACTCCATTTCTAGCAACAACGCTGTGATTGTGAAGCGTGCTCAGAGTTTTAGGAGGACCAGTATTGATGACAAGAGCTTCAATATGGAGAATGCTACTTACAAAGGGTATAATCCCACAGGGAATAACTGTCGGAAACTGCCCGTGATGTTGCAGTTCCACGGTGGGGGATTTGTGAGTGGGACCAATGATTCGGTGGCCAATGATTTTTTCTGTCGGCGGATTGCAAAGTTGTGTGATGTGATCGTGTTGGCTGTGGGATATAGATTGGCACCAGAGAATAAATATCCAGCGGCATTTGATGATGGGTTGAAGGTGCTGTATTGGCTTGCAAAGCAGTCTAATTTGGCGGAATGCACCCAGTCTTTGGGGAGTACCTTGGGTGGGGGCCCAGATTTGAGGAAATCGGACGGCCATTGGCATGTTGCCGATGCGTTTGGTGCATCAATGTTGGAGCCTTGGTTGGCTGCTCATGGAGATCCATCAAGGTCAGCTTTGGTTCTTCCTTCCTTTTCTCATTTATGTTAAATGTGCATGGATTTCATCTGATACGAAGTGTATTACACTTTGTAGCTTGACAGAGATTCGAGTGTTCGGTTTTTTTTTTTTTTAATTTACTTATCTTTTAAGTGAATAAACTTAGATGACATAATTGGCAACCACAAGCTAAGTGTAATAGCAGAAGAACTGGAATTTGACATCTAGTATTACTTCATTATGCATTTAGAAAATGCTACTGTATTGTGCAAAATTTGAACTTGACTAAGAGTTCGTTTATCTTACACTCTTACTCATGCCATATATTTCATTTGCTGGAGTTTCTTCTTTCGTCATTTTAGTTGTTACTTGGTATTTCAATCATATTACTGAGAAGAAACCAGCATTATTTGGAGAAAATCTTTGCATACTTATTAAAGAGTTGTGCGAAGCAAATTCATGACTTTGGTCCATAGCTCCTGAGCTTTGGGGGTTATGTTTGCTTGACTTCTATGTTTCGTTTTAACTAAATTTCATCGGTCAAAAAAAAAAGGGATAAAAATAAAAAGAAATAGCTGGGGAGGGGCGGGCTAAGATATTGAGAAAAGAATCACCTTTTGACATTTGTTTCAGAAATCTGCATCAATCTACCTTCGGCAGGTTTAAAATCAGGTTTACAGTTTGGCTTTGATAATTTTGGCTGCTCTTTTGTACTGAAAGTGAAAATCTTATATATCTTATATATAATTCGATGCCAATTTCTATTATGCTTCTTTGCTTTCCTGCTTTAAAGTCTTTTCTACAGCAGTTGCTTAGTTTTCAAATTTCAATGTATTAATACTTAGAGCTTTCGTCACCTTATACATCAAGTTCTGTGCTTGGTTTCGTAGACCTGCCAAAAATTATGTCTTCAACTTTATGTTATTTTCTCTTCCACTATATGAGTTGAATCATTCAGTATAAAAGGTCAAACGAAGAAAATCTCTTTTGACTGCATGTGTGTGATGCATCTGGCTTCTTGCTTGATTGGTTAATGATTTCTCAAGTGCTGACGTCAAACCATTTCTAGTTATTTTCAGAGTTGTGACATTCTAATAATTAGTTAAATGCATTGATAGTTTGCATTTTAGCTTGCACATTATAATAATTGGTTAAGACAATAAATTGAAGTAACTTTATAAGTCATAAATTTCATTGGCATTGTGTTTCATTGCATCTTCTTTCATTACAATTAGATATTAAGAGCTTGTTCTTGGGAGCTTTATGTAAAGGAAAGTCATATCTATAGGAGAATGTGTTCTGGTAATGTAAATATAGATTATTAGGAAGCATGAAAATTTGTTTTTTGTGGAGAATATGTGGTTGGTATTGATTTAGTAAGTTTATTACTTTACATAAACCTCCCAAGAACAAGCTCTTAGTTGTACTGATAGAACTTGCTGTCACCGCCATTTATCATTCTACGGAAGATATATGAACACATCACGCTTTCTGCGAAGTATATGTTGAAATCTGGGAATCATGTGGCAATAAATGATCTATTGTTTTGATCATTCTTTCTTCTATGTTTTAACAGATGTGTGTTGTGTATTAGCATTTATCCTTTTCGGGAAATTGGTTTGCTGTCCACCTCTGAGATGCTGAGAATTGTAGACTTGGATCTTGAGGATAGTCGTGTAAAATTTCCTTCACCTATGATGAGTCATAACGGTGGTATGAAGTGTGGGATAATCCCTGTCATTGCTTGTTGCTGTGGCCTACTAATAAAAAAAGGAAAAAAGAAACTTGTTTGGTTGTCCCATTGCCTTGTGTCCATTGCCTTGCTGCCACCCGTTCTCAAGGCTCGTCGTCCCCTAGTATATACCACTCTTTTCAACATGAAATGGCCTAGAACACACTGGATTGAAAGTTAGTTATGCCTGCACATTTAAGCTTTCAATTTGCTTGATCCAGAAAAACATTTTTTTAATTAATTTAAATTGCTAATGTTAAATGCATCGCGTGGAACAGGTGTGTGCTTCTTGGGGTGAGTTGTGGAGGAAATATTGCTGACTTTGTGGCACGGAAAGCTGTTGTGTCTGGTAAGCTATTAGATCCTGTAAAGGTGCTGCCCAGGTTTTGATGTATCCTTTTTTCATCGGAAGTGTGCCTACACATTCTGAGATAAAACTAGCAAATTCTTATATCTTTGACAAGGCTATGTGCATAGTTGCATGGAAACTATTGTTACCTGAGGAGGAGTTCAGCCTGGATCACCCTGATGCAAACCCACTTGTTCCATACAGAGGACCACCTTTAAAGCTGATGCCACCCACGCTGACAGTGGTGGCTGAGCATGACGCGATGAGGGATCGAGCCATTGCTTACTCAGAGGAGCTTCGGAAGGCAAATGTGGATGCTCCAGTTCTTGAGTACAAAGATGCAGTTCATGAATTTGCGACTCTTGACATGCTTCTTAAGACCCCACAGGCCCAGGCTTGTGCTGAAGACATTGCCATTTGGGTTAAGAAGTATATCTCACTTAGAGGTCATGAGTTCTCCTACTGAGTTGCACATATAAAATAAAGACTAGAAAACTTCCATTTGGACGGAGTTTGAAATTTGGATAGGATCCAGGGGTTGAAAATCCAGTCTGATGTATTGTATAGTGCTGGTCAACATAGTGAATGAGAAATGCTTCATTAATCTTGATGATTGAAGGATCAGTGGTCGGGCTGGTAATGTGCAATTGTATTCGTATCTGACAGTAATCAGGCACTAGTTTGAGTATTCTTCTGTGTAAGATAAGTCTCCTGGCTGAGAGTAGTTTTATAGTGGAGTTTGTGAGCTGTAATTCTGTGTGGACTTTGTTGCCGGGGACCAAAAGAGACGGAAAAAAAAAGAGAGAAATAAACCATGTCTTTGTATTCTTAAAGCCAGTATTAATGGATGCAGCATCCCTAGTTCTAGTTGAGGTTTTATGAGGTGGTGGGTTTGATAATCCGGGCAAAATGGGCCATAATGCCCTGAAATACTTGGCATATCATCATGTTACCAAAGTAAAATCTTGGTGGTAGACTAATCCTGGCCAAATCCAGTTTCCTCCTTGCTTCAACCTCTTTGGGAAATAGCAGCTGAATGGCGCTCCAAAGTACTATGTTCACTGCGTAACATCCCTGTTTACTGTTTACTGCTCTCAGACAAGAAGATTTCAACTCTTTTTCTTTTTCCTTGAGAGAGAGAGATCAGCCTAACAAAGTAAGTATATTTCACCTGTGTCCACAAGATGTTGTGGTTGGCTCAAAACTTATCCAGAAACAAATCTGCAAAAATAAGCATATCAATTCAGGGATTCATACCATACCATACCATTAATTGGCGCTACATTAACATGATTAGTCTTCTTCTTACAGAACAAGTGGAGTTGATCAATTGGAATTTGTTGATTCTGCCCTGAAAATGTTAAAATATTAAAATTAATTCATGCCTTCATCCGTTTCCCCATCCCCATCTAATATTTATGTTGGACTATGTATCAGCATAACAATATATGTATTTAATAAAATTGATTAATCATTTGGAGGAAAACAGAAAATGAACACCTTTTTGTGCAGTTGGATAATCTTGAGCATCAACAGGCACGGACTGTACAACAGGACTCATCCGCTTCTTTAAACTTTGAATTACAGATATTAATTAATAATGGAGGTATTACAAATGAAACAACCAAACAACAAAATCAATACTCCTCCACAGTTAATAATCGACAATAACTGAGAAAGAGGAGGTGAATACCCCAAGATAACACAGGCCCAGAAATGCAAAAATATTATTATATTAATTAATGGAGATTATTAATATGATTCAAGTTCTTTTGCCTTACTACTATACTATATATCTAATAATAATAATAGTGGACCTAGTATTCTTTTTAGTTTAGTGTTTTTGTCAGTTCAATATTCTAGACTAGATAGATAAATGTTCTATGAATAAATATAAACCTACTGAAATTACACAACTTAAAACAGACTTCTATTTAGTCCATGTGTCATATTGTGATGTCTAATATATCAGAATATATATTTAATATTTATTTAAAAAGCACATACTACCTCCGTCCCAAAAAGATAGTCTCATTTCCTCTTTCACATAGATTAAGAAAAATTCATTTAATAATATGAGAAAAGTAATTTTTAACATACGCTTTGATTTATTAATTATTTCACTTTAATAATTCTATTTTTTTAAATAACTATCGACCGCAGAATTGGATACATCATATCATAATAAAAATTCTAGCTGTCAGTGCTATATTCAAAGTGAAAGGCTGAATAAACGAGGAAGCACTTCTAGCCAATGAGTGCTCAACTCCTTTGGCTGATCGAGGCACAAAATGAAGATGAATATTATTCACCTCTCTAAGGAGTACTCTGCAAATCCCGAACAAACAAGCCGAACTCTGTTTGGTCCTCTTCCGTTCCATGCATCGCGTCTATTGCAACTTCTTTGGCATCCAACTCGGTTTGGTCCACAACTTTGTAGATTTTACGGAATTATTATTAATGATTTTCTTTGTTTTTCCTTTTTTCCTTTTTTCCGGGAAATATTTTACCATATATATATATATATATTATTTATGTCCCCACACGCGCCACGAATCAAAAAAAAATGAATGCAAAAGAAGAAGAAAAGAGTAGTATTACCACCAACTAGACTGAATAAATAACATTACTGGTAAAAAGAAAAAAAGAAAAGCCAGTGTCATTTTTCTGCCATTTTTATTGGTTTCTAGCTGCTTTCTGCAATAGATTGTTTGGGTTCTTGGGACTCATCATTGCCTCCTATGCAGTCCCATCATCATCATTGTTTTTCTTTATACAGAAATTAAGGTGGTGACATAACGGTCGAATTCTTGTGAATTGGATTTTTTTAAGGTAATTTACAGCTAACGTCTCCAACCTTTCAGGTTTGTTGAGATTACGTCTCTAACTTTTAATTTTCATTGTGAAGGACTCTAACCTTTCAATAGTGTTACACCTAAGGTCCTTCTAACGTTTTCCATTCATTTTCACCGTTAAGATTAGGGGTATTATCGTAAAATAATAAAAAATTGAATTTTTTAATATTTAAAAAAAATAAAAAAAAAAAGAGAAGGGGAGCCCCCCCCAAAAAAAAAACCTGTGCTGCCGGAAACGGCAGCGGCAGCGAGGTGCTGCCATTTCCGACAGCACAGGTAGGGGGGGGAGAC